>JAHIAM010003412.1:0-23477 GCA_021605205.1 Aegilops longissima | reverse complement strand
CAGTTTTGCATAAAGCCAATTTTTCCTACAACAAAGGAATAAATTTTATTTAACTATCATGGTGGTTGTTAAACATTGAGAAGGTTCACCCAACTCAATCCCAATTAAGCATCATCATTAAACCCAATCAAATTAAATTGAGTGATGAGATCCACATGATAATCCAAGAACTAGATACTCAAAACGTCCATAACCTATTCAAAGGCTTGCTTTTCGCATCCATATTCTTCTTTTTGTAAAGATTTATTTCACATATAATATTGTGCATTTTGTTTTCATTTATCATGGGTATGCTTCTCTGAATAATGCTCCTACCTAAGCACACATGCATGTTCTACCTTGGCACATGGTCATTATTTATTAACCTAGATGGTACAAATTTCTATGGAAATGAGGACTTCCAGAAGTGCCCCAATGAAGAAACACAGAAAATGATCCTATTGCACGTTGTTGATAAGTTGGAGTTAAAATTAGCGAAATGATTTGAACCTCTACGTCCAAATGGGTTCCATCTAATGGACGTTCCAAGATATATGTCGATGTTTGTTTGTATTTTGATCCTTATGAAAAATAATGTTACTTTATTTCGGTGGGTTATGACCCTATACTAACAGTTAGAGCGTTGCCCAATATGTACGAATGTTCATGTACCTCAAACACGTGCGTGCATATAGTTCTTCCATAGTGCCTTTGTTTCCTTTTCATTGTAAGAGTAACAAATGGTATATAAAAATCTAACTGATTCATTTTAACAAAAATTCTTGCCCGTGCGAATGCACAGGTTGGCGACTAGTAATTATAATATTACTCCTATTTTCATTAAATTTTATATCTAAGTGCTCTTCTTGCTACTTCGCTGTACACTTCTAGCTTCTTGTATAATTATCTGGGTGATGTAATGCATACCTACAACTTGACAAGTTAAATTATTTGTTTCACAAATTCTAAGGTTGTGTCCTATAATGCATTTGGTTTTTGATTATACCAAAATCATAGTTTGTATATTTGGTTTTTGGGGATTTCAATATATATCTTATACTTTCCTACAATTAATGATAATATGGATTGAATGTAAATGTGTACATGGCACTTTTTTTATCATCTATTGGTTCAATAATATACTATACATTCGATGCTTCATGTTTGCTTAAAATGTGCAAGATCGCTTAATTCTCTTGTAATTGTTGTGCACACGTGGATCATGACAGAGTAACTTTGTCAACGGCCACCATTAAGAAGCTAGAGAGTTTAGGTTGAATGATGTTAAAGTTGATGTGGCAACACCTGCCAACGAGAACTACTCAATCACGATATATGTTGTCCAGTATCTCACAAATAAGACATTCTTAACTCTGTTTGATGTAAGTGGCGACATCTACATCGATCGGCTTAACTAGACAACATGTTGAGACATTATGAACGAGGACAAATGATTTCTTTACACAAAGTAGTGAGTTTTCATCGATTGGAGGAGGTGCTGCAGTTTTTGATAGACGAACATGTGCTGATGAAAGAGCGCATCGTTCCACTTGAGGACATCAGCGGAACAGAAGTGTTTTCACTTAAAATCATTTTCTCTTTGGTCAAAATAGGCCCTTTAATTTTTTTGAGAATGTATCTTATGAGTTAATTAGCAAAGGTCAATAATACTACATCACATAGATGCACACTTCCAGGTCTATACAATTATGAGATCAAGTATACCAACAGTTAGAATGTTACAATAGTTATTATAGTGATTGTCACAATTTCTTACTCAAATTTATTATATGCATTGAATGTAATTTTTCACAATACATTTTTTATTATATGCTTGTTCAACAAGATCATATAACTTATTTGCTCATGTTTTGTAAATAACTTTGTAACATCGATAAATTCTTTTCAAGTTGTAGTGCAAACATGAAGCATGAGAGATTCACCTTGTCAATGGCTCCTTGAGCATCTATTCTAGGTTGCCTCGGATAACAATGTTGTTAAAATTTATGTGAAAGTACTTGGCAATGACAAGTACTTCATCATGATGCCTGTTATGCAGTATCGCACAAATAATCTATTTTCATTCGCCTTTGTTGTAAGTGTTGACATCTAAATCTGCTTAACTAGACTGGAGGATGACAATATGTTATCAGGAGTGAAAATTCTTCTTTTAATCAATATTAGTGAATTTCCACCAAGTGGAGGAGGTGATGTAGTTGTTGCAGGATGAGGAGGTTGCAATTAGAGAGTGTATGATTGCACATGACAACTTTAGTGGAGCAAAATTGTTTTCACACAAAACTAGTTATATATGTTCAAAATTACGACTTCAAGTTAGTTCCATAATAATTATTATGATTTTATTAGCAAGAGTCCCGATTTCTCCATTACATAGATGCACACTTTCAACTTTATTCCACAATCAAATCAAGTATAACAACTTTATAATGTTTCTTTCTTTTCAATAAATTATAAATAATGCTATTTTTCTTACTAATTTGTTGTGCACATCTGATTTGTTGTGGCAATACCATGCCGATGCAATATTGGGCTATGCCACAAGGTAAATACCTTTTTGGCATGTTCTAAATTTGTGTGCTTTAAATTTGATTCTATATTATGGGGAAATATCTGGTATTCTCACCCTAGGATACTCTGGTGCTCCAAAACTTAGTAGCACATTTTAAATGGTTGAAAGATTCTGAAAAAATCCAGCACATTGGCACAACATCAAAGTATGTTGTTGTGGTTTGAAATCAAAATTCAAACATAGCTTGAGAAATATAAATGACAAATTCGACAGTAAATAGTACACATCATAAGTTGGGCTTTAGATTAGGACCATTATCACATTGATGTCCATTTTGTCATTTTTGTATCTTGAGCAATGTTTTGAATTTTGGTTTGAAATTTTTTGACAACATACATTGATGTTTTGTCAATGTGCTGGATTATTTTTCAGATTTTTTGAACATTTTAAAGTGTGCTACCAAATTTGGAGCACCGGGAGCACCCTAGGGGTGGGAGTACCAGATATTTCCCCCTATACTTATGTATGATTCTTATTATTTTTTAATTTTTATTATAGTGGTATATATCTTTTTAAATGTGTTAATCATATTTAGCAAATTTATACAACGGTTTTTCTTTTTCATTATATGTAAATCATAGTTCCGTATGTCTTCTAGTTTTTTTGGGGGATGGGGGTTAATATATTTGTTACTGTTTCGTACTCTTAATAATAATAATGAGTATTGAATGCAAATGTGGACATCACTTTATTTTTATCATCCATTGGTTCAGCAAGATGCTATAAGTTACATGATTTATGTTTTGCTGAATAACTTTGAAACATTGCTAAATTCTCTTTCAATGTAGTGCAAACATGGAGCATGTGAGAATCACCTTTTCGACGACCACCATTGAATGAATAGAGATATTTAGTTGAGCGGGTTACAAAGTGGTCAAATATGATGTCACAACACCAAGCAGTGACAAGTACTTCATCGTGATGCATCTCGTCCAATGCAGTGGCAGAGCTAGACAAAATGTTTGGGGGCCAAAAGACAAAAATAAATAAAAATATGTAGTGAGCAACTGCTACTGAAAGTTCTCGCAAAGAAAATACTGCTACTGAGAGAACAATCTATAATGTGTATCCTCCAATTCAATCAACCACTAACCAACTGAGGGAGAAAATTGTAGCGCTATCACACACACACACACACACACACACACACACACACACACACACACACACACACACACACAAACACTTTATAATGTCGCCGCCACTGCTCCAAACACAGAGCTCTTCCTAACCTCCTCGCCGTATCCTCAACAACGGCCGGACGGCGTCGTGGGCTCAAGGTTGTCCATTGCCGCGCCATCGGCTGGTTGAGTGAAGAACACCACATGAGCTGAGAAGCAGCCGAGCTGGTGAGTAAAGTAGGAAAATTTTATATTGCAGCCGATCGCCTAACGAGCCCAACAACACTATCTATCAATGTTTACATTTTGTGTAGCCAGTAAAGTAGCTATAGAAACTATCACCTTGGGAAGACCTCCACACTTCAAAACAAGTTATTCTAACTCCAGATCATTGTGCTAACTTAAAGGGCATGATTGATTCTTCCTGTATGCCTATTGTTCAAATTTGCTAATATTTTTGAACATCAATTAAAGAGCATCATAATAGTTAATTATATTATGATGTGTTGGTTGCAAAATAAAGAGTGAGCAATCCACAAACGCATAGTATGTTATTATGCTAATGCAAGTACTATTGCAAGAAATATTTTTAAAAACAAGTGAAATTATTTATTTGGATGTGTCTAAGTTATCCTGTAAGAGTGGTCACGAAATTCCACATATATTTCTTTATAGATAGACACCATCCCTAATAAAATTGCAGACACATTTTGATAAACCTCTATATGAGGCAAAGACCATTTGCTAAGCACTCTGTGAGAATAATACTCCTACCCTGAAAAGGCTGCAACTCAACCCTATACACTTAAGAACATCAAACGCCATAACACACCCCCACACATCTCCATGTGACCCCACGGTAAGCACAATGCAGCTGCATCCGCCTGCAGGCCTTGGAAGCCAGCTGCAATTTAGGAGTGATCAGATTGGGCGCTGCACGGATCTGGATTCCGGATCCCATTCATAGGCAGTCATCTGAGCCAAGGATCCGCCTAGCGTATCCTCGGCCACCCTTTAGGCGCCAATCCAACGCACATCAGCATCACATCCAAATTTTTCATTGGCACTAGTGGCCACCTCCCGACCAACACAATCGATCACGGCGCCATGCGCATGACATTAGTAGCCACACTTGATAGAGGAGCACTGGAACTGAGTCCAATGTACACTGCTCCAACGAACATAGTCGTTCCATCACCACGGTCTGTAGCCCCTCGGGCTCCCATCTCTTGCATACCGGTGTAGGAGATTCCGGGCAGGGAGTGAGCTCAATGGGGTCAATTCAACTAGTAAGGAGGCAGCCGCGGGCGTAAAATGGGCGCAATTCAACTATGTGTTATAGCGCAAGTTGTTTTGTCTCGCTTGATAAGTAATTCATTTTAATGTTTTTTGCACAATGGGCCAGTTTTCCTAATAGGTCCCCGTGTGTTTTAAGTAGAATGATAATTTCAAGACATGTTTTATTCGAAATAACTTGTAAAGGGGTACCTCTTACAAATGTCACTTTCAAACTTCTCTGGTGGGAACAAGTGGCATACTGCATTTGCGCCAGTTGTCGCCGCCAGAGAGTTTTTGATGTTTATTCCCATGGGAGGCAAATGGGTGTGTTGCTTGTGCTCTTTTTCTAGGATCCAACTTTTCTAAATGGAATATTCTTGAATCGAGCGTCCAAATTATGAGCTGTTTTCATCTTTGCGATTGGCATGTGAAGATCTTTGGAAGTAGAAACATTGTTGATAGGTTTGGCTGAACCGTTTTTCGGTGCAACTCCCACATAATATACACTCATGAAGCGTCAGTTGTGCTCCCAACGTAGTTTAGCCTTTGTTGCATGGTGGAATACAACCGTGCAACATGTACTCCCACTATTTCTTGGTGCACGAGAAACCCATGAAAAAACAAGTTTAATATTCCTCAAATCATGTGAAAGATATTGCTAATGGCAATGGTCTCTATGTGCTGCCATTGGTTATCCTTTTTTCGACAAAGGGTGGATTTTTTTTAACCTCAAAATGAAGCATCAAGAACATACATAACACAATGAACAGACACCCGGCTTTTGCATACTTAAGATGCACACAACGTACACCAACTCACGCGCACATGGAAGAACATCGACAAAAGCAAAGTCATATAAGACCAAAGCTATACATTTTTATTAGCTAGGATGCATTTTTCTTATGTCTATGGCGTTATAATAATGTTATGCATTTTTCTAGTGTTTACTTATTTCCCTCCAGGGAGTCACTGATTATCTTTTGATAACAAGTTATACGCTCAGGAACCAACCACTAACCAACATGTGGTTGGATGGTTAGGAGCACAGTTTTATCCCGGGCCCACGAGAGTTCAGGTGTAGACTTGACACTGATGCTCGTATTTTTCTAAATTTATTTCAGACCTTCTGGTGATGTGGGTTCAGTGGGAGGAGACGCTCCCATTGACTAGGTAGACGTCTGTGGCAACTTTCTCAATCTCAAAATGATGTGTCGTCTCAGTCTCTCGGAGGTGCTCATAAGGATTGGGCGTGCGTGCTTGCGTTTATAGGGAAGAGTAAATGTTCGTATGTATGAGCGTCTGTGTTCGTAAAGTAAAATAAACCACGTAAAGTAAAATACACACCTTAAAATTCAGTGGGAGGAGACGTTTCCATTGACAAGGCAGACATCTGTGGCGACTTCGTCAATCTCAAGATGATGTGCCGGCTCAATCTATCAGAGGTGCTCATAAGGATAGGGCGTGCGTGTGTGCGTTTATAGGGGTGGGTAAATGTGCGTATGTATGAACAGCTGTGTCTGCACTCTATATTTTGCATATATGGAAAGTAAAATAAACCACGTTCATATATATAACAAGAAGGTTAAATCAACCGCATTCACATACATAAGAAAAAAAAGTTATATAGTCCACGTTTACATCTATAAAACTCAAGGCATAGACCCGAACACGTTCACATTCCTCCCGCTAAAATCCAAAATTTTGAATCCTTATCAATATAGTATCAAGACTTGCCATTTTGTTCCAACCGGCTAGCTTATATAAGCCGTCCTTTTGGCCTGGCTGACAAACCATCACCTCCTTCCGGCCTCCACTAGTCAATCACAGCCTGAGAAGCCACAACGGCCGCGTAGAACTTATAAGCTGTATCGTGATACACCTGACGATGGCTCGGATTCGACGGTCGAGAAGGAACTCCATACGCGGCCGGCCACGGTATGCTGCAGCTCTTGCCCGTTGCTTGTTAATCATTCGTAGTCTACTTTTGCTCTTACGATATAATACATGTCAATCACATGTATCACCGCTCGTTCTCGTTTGTATTTTTTAATGGGATTCTCTTTTCGTACCGTATGCCATCAGATTCCGACATGTTTTATGGATTGGACATGTATTATATCATGTGTCATCTCTATAATCCCACCCTTTTTTGTGAAGTTCACGCCTTTGAAGAATGAAGTTTGCAGAAAATTTGAAAAAAAGCATTGTTTTGCTTAACGCTACAAATGAACACTTAAAGATAATTTCGAGAGCACATTTCAAATTTCCTATACCATTTCTGATGATGTTTCTATGTTTTCTTTTGAGAATTGATGGTGTTTGTACGTGCATTTGGTTCTTGGAGATGTTTGTCAAACCCATCTCAAATGAGTAATTTATCACCGGTTATCCATTGTTCTTTCCATTCTAATTGACACACTTTAATATTACTAAATTCCTTTAGAATTTACATGTCTTATTAATGTTTGCCAAATCGTCTCCCCACATCGCCTAGCCGGAATGCCAACATGCTACATGCCCGCGAGGCAAACTTGGAGGCGATGGACGGCAACCAGCGAAGATGGGCCAACATGCAGGAGGACATCCTGCAAATAATAACATCTCGGATTGACGTGCTTAGTCGTGCTCGACTTGCTGGTACTTGCACCGTCCTTCTAGAGACAGTTCCTAGAATATCCCTGGACATGCCGTTTGATTTACCATGCGTGCTCGAGGAAGATCTCTCATGGCCGACCGGGCTGCCACAGGAAGGTACGCGATGTACGCTCATGCCTCTGGATGCCCCAACGCTGCATGCACGCTTGATGTCTACTCCTGACAAACGCTGGGTTGGTGCTAACGGTGACTGGCTAGCGTATGTCGGGGATGCTGGCCATATTGAATTGCACAATGTGTACACTACGGTCACTGTGCCACTTCCGCCCATTTCCAGCATAGGGTTTGATCTGGAAGACTTTCCAGACAGCGTGCAATTCCACTTTGATCAAGCAAGGGCAAAGCTGAAGAAGATAGCTATCGCTGATGCACCATCCAAGAAGGCCGGCTATAGCAAGTACACTGTGATCGCGGTGTTCGACATCTCAATTGCCATCACCAGGGGTGGTTTCACCTCCGACGGGTGGAAACTATTAAGGTCGGACATCATGTTCCCTTTTGTGTATGAAGATGCAGTTCTTCATGGCGGACGGATCTTTGCACTGACAAACGAGGGGTCTGTTTTCGTTTGGCAGCTCTCGTACGGTAAGCTCATCTACATTGATCACATTTTAGGAACTATTGCAATTCAGACAACTAATATGATGAACGGTTTTTGGGCAGGATTGAACTTGGCTCCTCAGAAAATCCCGGCTCCTGTTATCATCGATGGACAGGACCTCACGCCTCTCTCTTGGAATCTTGTACCTGACATAAATGACAATCAAACTATATTATTGGTCCACACACGTGGGGTTGTAACAGGGGAAGAGGTCGAGAGTCCATATCTGGAGCGAGGACTGCGCTCATATGGAACAATGCGCTGCCTTGTGTTCCACTTGAATGGCATGGTCTGGAATCTTGCTGGGGCTCACTGGGAAAGGAAGCATGATCTTGGAGCATACTCTCTGTTCATTGGCATGAATTATCCACTGATGATTGAAATGCCACCATCTGTACATGATGCCCAGGACCTTCCCTTCATGAAGCATGGATGCATTTTCAGTATACATGAACGCATTAGGAGTTGGAATGGAGACTTTCCTGACCTATGCCGTCTCAGCTTGAATGAAGATCCTGCACTAGGTGTAGAACTTACCAGCAATCAAGCTCGGGCGCGATGCCCCCCTCTCTGGCTCGTGCCATCCATGCGGAACGCAGAGGACTGGAATGTCCGCTAAGATAACTAGTCATTGTATTGTTCCTTCTTCGTTGTTCCGTTGAGCTATTGTACTTTATTTTGTACTCAGTTAAAGTTGTGTGAATTTCATGTGTTTCGTGATATTTTGTCACCTTTTATCTGGCACATATATGTCGTGTGTAATGGGCATAAATAATGCTCCCTCCGTCCCACAGTATAAGACATCTTTGCAAGCTATGTTAGCTTTCAAAGATGTCTTATATTGTGGGACGGAGGGAGTATATAACAGTGGTATTTGTAGCACAAATGTGAGAGATTTGTATCAATGTCTTGGGCTGGCACGTGTATGATTTTCTAAGGGAGACAACTCTTTTTAAATCTCTATGCCACCGAGGAGATACATCTCTCCCGGGTCTCTCCATCAAACTAGTCGTCCGGTCGGCCACACGATGAGAACGTAATATCTATAGTAGAAGTTATTTGGTTGCACCATAGTACAAATGTATTATTTTTTAAAGATATTGGGTTCAAAGCATATAAATGGAGTGTAGAGAAAGCAAAGCATATGACTTTGAAGGTTTTATGGCTATGGAGAAAGTAACCTCTTTAGGGTAGAAATGTGTTTATAGGCCTGTCATTACCTCTTTCTAAAATAAGAGGTCCCTTTAAATCGGCAATGTTTCATTTTGGCTCAGCGCCAAAAGTCCTTGGCTGTTTCCATCCCAAAATTCTAATCCGTATCAGTACTTGCCATTTTGTTCCAACCGGCTGGCTTTTATATAGACACCCAGACATGCCATCTGGCCTCCACCACAATCCATCACATCACAACGTGAGAAGCAACGAACGCGGCGTAGTAATGCGTACGTATACACCTAACCGTCGACGATGGTGTGGATTCGAGGGGAAAAAGAAAAGATACGTTGCAACTTTGGCCCGTTTGCATGCACGTAATCTTGCTGGATCTGGTTTCACACTGTATGCCACCAGGCTGACTATTTTAATTAAAAAGGAAATGCTTGATTATTGGGTTTGTGCTCTGTTATTTTACGTCCTATCCTCTGCCAGCTTTTCTGCAGTCTTGCTCGTGAGTTTGTCCGTAATATTGATACGAATTATTTTCAGATCCAATATCATCCCAACCTTTTGTATGGAGTTCATCCATTTGAAGAATGGATTTTCCGATAGAATTTTCAGAGATGTGTTGCTTAACGCAACAGATGTACACTTCATTCGTTGTCACACAGAAGCTTGGCATTTAATTCGTTTTCAGAATAGATCTAGGATTTTTCTACAATCTTATTGTGGTGTTTCTGGTTGAGTTTGGTTCCTAAGCAGATGATTGTAGACATTCCATCATTCATTTTCACAACCAGATATAGGATTTTCAATCCTTTATCGTGGTGGTTTCTAGGTGCATTTAGTTCTTACAGATATTTGTCAAAATCTCCATTGTTTGCTTTCAAAATAGATCTAGGATTTTCTATCTTTTGTCGTGTTGTTTTTTGGTTCATCCAGTTCCTGCAAATTCTTTTAAACCCTTCACCGCTTCATTTCCAGAATAGATCTAAGATATTCGATTCTTTTTTATCATAGTTTTTAGATGGATTTAGTTCCTCTTTATGCTTTCAAACCCTTCATTGTTTACATTTCGAATAGATCTAAGATTTTCTATCTTTTATCATGGTGTTTTTTGTGTTCGTTTCCTCCATATGCTTTCAAACCCTTCATAGTTTATTTTATTTTAGAATAGAGCGCTGTTCGGAGTCCCTCCACTCCGCCGCTCCGCTCCGGGGCCCTGGCCGTCTGCCTGCGCGTGTGCACGGCCATGGTCGGAAGTGCGCGTTTGTGAGGCATGTACGCTCTTGCGTGTGTGCCATACCATGGGCCAGTTGGTGTGTGCGTGTGTATGTGCATGGCCCAGGCACGGCGCACACATATCTGTTCATGACGCATGTCATGCGTGCAGGTTTCCGAGGCATGTCTGGTGCGTGCGTTGTGCATGGACGAGGTCTACTATCCTAGTTCCAGGGAGAACAATTTACAAAGACCATGAACACAAAGCAAACAATGAATAGAAGAGAAAAGAGTAGTGGGATATGACGAATGGGTGTGCCTTGGCCTTGAGCAAATAGTATGGAGCTCTTCATCTAGCATGAATGGGAATGAGGATCTAATCATCGGGTAGGAACTTCATAGATTTTTAGTCCATTTTCGAATGCAGATGCCAGAGTGAGCCACAGTTGTATCACTCGATGTGACGACGAAATCAATAAAATTTTCATTATCAATTCCGCTGACAAAATAACAATAACAAATAGAAGACATTTTAAATCACTTGTACATTGTCCATGAATCAATGCAAGTATGGAGCTGTTATAATAATAAAGCGGCAAGCCTCTCTCTAATTATCCTAAGTGGACAGAAGGATGCAATAACAAGAAAGTAAAGATTATTCTACAAGCGACAACCAACAATGTTATTGCATTACTACTATGGCTTTATACCGCTCTTCTTTTGACACTGGGACGCCTACTAGCAAATTTTTTTGGCGAACTTAGTAGTTTGGAGGATGTAGTTGTAGGCCTTGAAGTGGTAATCCTGGTTCCCTGACCCCTGTGTTACTTCGTGGGAATTCTTCTTCTGGGAATAGATCTGCAATTGTAGTTCTCACTTCCTCCACATTCTCCAATGGACGTCATCATTCCTAGATCCTAGTGTCATCTTCAATATTAACTTCACAAATCAGGATCTATTTATTTATCAAGCATATATATGAAGCTGTATTCTTTCCTAGGGAGGGGCTTTGTAGAATGTACGCAAGAGCGGGGGCATGCAGCCCAGTTTTTCTTTGGGCTTTCGATTTTCAATCTTTCATATCTTTCATACCAAAATTCCAAATTAAGTTTTATTTTTAAATATTTATGTTTTCGGTGACGAGGGGCTTTCAAATGAGATCCATTTTGAATATATTTTGATGAGGTTTTAGAACTTCCTTCAGTTTCAACTTTTCAAACTTGGTACGAGCGACCGACAAAATAGTAAGTTGCAGAAACTAAAACTTAAAACCTGTTGTGATCTCGTCCATGATCCAAAAATTTTGCGAATCACGAGTCAATCAAGTGGCCGATAATTTGTGCTTACCGTTCTAGTCAGGGTGATGTCGAAACACTAAATCCCCAATGTTGAAGGCCTTTTTTCGGACCTCGTCCTGCTGGTAGCACCGTAACTGCTACTTAGACAAGGCGCATCGTGCTTTAGCCACGTCTCATTCTTCATCCATAGTGTCTAGATCGTCTAGTCGCCTTTGTTTGGCCTCCTTTTCCTCATACAAGCGTGCCCGAGGTGAGTCGTGAATGAGGTCACCGGCCAAAATGGCTTCAGGACCATGCACCATAAATAATGGTGCATAGCCAGTGGATATGTTCGGCGTTGTACGCAAACTCCAGAACACGAGTTAAGCTCCTCGACACATTTGTTATCAGCTTCTGCCAGAGATCGGACCAAGCATGGTTTTATACCACTTAGGATCAATCCATTGGCTCAATCTACTTGCCCGTTTGTGGGTGGTAGATGGAGGCGTAATCAAGTTTGATAAAGTTTGATCCCTTGTCTGTTATGATGCTGTGAGGCATCCCATAGCAGTGTACAACACCCGAGATGAAGTAAATCACAGATTTAGCTTTTGCCAAGGCTGAGGTTTTGCCTCAATCCATTTGGTGATCCTGTCGACCATAACTAAAAGATACTTTTTTCCGGTTTTTCCTTTATGGAGTGGTCCGACCATGTCCAACCCCCACACCGCAGTCAGCCATGTGATTGGGATTATTATTAGGTCTATTGCTGGCAAGTTGCTCCTTTTAGCGAAGAGCTGGCATCCAGCAGACTTGTCGACCAAGTCTTGTGCTTCGGCCCTGTTGTGGGCCAGTAAAAGCTTAATCTGAATGCCTTGCTTACCAAAGTCTGAGGTGTTGCATGGTGGCCACACATGCCGGAGTGAAATTTTTATAAGACGTGTTGAAGACATGTTGCCCTTCCTCTTCAGAAATGCAGCGTTATAGTATGCCGATAACTCTATGTTTGTAGAGTTCTCCTACAGAGATGGTATAAGAGACAAATCGTCAAAAGATGCGCCATGTCTCCGTATATTGCTCGGTTGTTCTTTGCTTATCAAATATGCAAGGTGCAGCTCGGTCCATAGCGTAATTACTGCCATGATCTTAGTGGTTGAGGATGTTTCTTCTAGCTCTAAGCCCCCAACTATTTCCTGGTGATCAAATCGGTAGTAGGTTCCTCGACTAGTTTGCTTGAATCAGCCGCACCTTGCCACTTGACGAATGATTTGAACAACCGTTCCAGAAAGTTATTTTGGGGGGCAAGTTTGCGCCATTCTCCTATCCTCGCCAACATTTCTGCGGCTTGATTGTTATCCTGCCGTATGTGATGAAATTCTAGGCCACAAAGCGAGCCGACATGGTCATCACTCTATTCCAGTACGCTGACATTGGTGGGTCCTTGGCATGGAAATCACCGTTAAAATGAGAGATCGCAAGGGTGGAATCGCCTTGGATCTCTAGTCATTGAATACCCATAGATAATACCATTTGAAGTCCATGAGGCAATGCTTGGTATTCTACGGCATTATTGGAGTCGGTGTACATGATCTGGACCATGTACTTCATGGTTTCGCTAGTGGGTGAGACGAGAACCACAACTGCTCCTAACGCGGTGAGCCTTTTGGAACCATCAAAGTACATTACCTACTGGGAATAGGCTGCATGCTCTCTAGGGAGCTCGGCTTCTGTCCATTCGGTGACCAAATTGGCCAATACATGGGAATTAATAGCCCAACATGGTAGATAGGGATTTCGAAAGGAAGGAGTTCAATGGCCAATTCCATGATACGACTGGTGGCGTCCTAGTTATTTATAGTGTCGTTCAGTGGCACTTCGGAGGCCACAGTTATCGAGCTATCTTGGAAATAGTGCCTTATTTTTCGAGAAGCCATAAAAACCGCATATGGTATCTTCTGGTAATGTGGGTACCTCATTTTACACAATGTGTGTACCTCGGAAATGTGGCCCTCCATGGCTCGCTCGACGATTAGAATGATGCTTACTGCTTGGTTAGTTGCTGGGATGTATAATAACATTGGCTCGCTGGGGTGAGGAACAGCTAAGACAAGACTAGTGTCCGATAGTGTTTTGATTTCCTCGAGATCCTAAATAGCCTCGACGATCCACTTGAAGCACTCGATCTGTTTAAGCAGCCAATAAATGGATAGTGCCTTGTCGCCAATGCGGGATGTGAAATGGCTTAGGGAGGCAACACATCCAACATGTCTTTGGATATCTCGGAGCCCAGTATGTGTGATTAGCCCTGCTAGCGCCCTGATTTTGTCAGGGTTTGCTTCAATGCCTTTTTGAGAGACAATTAAACCAAGGAGATTGCCAGATGGAACGCCAAAGACACATTTTTACAGGTTCAGCTTGATAGCATATGCATGGATATTTTAGTATCCCGCCGAAGTCATGGATTGCGGTGTTGGTCTGCCTGGTAGTAACAACCACATGGTCCACATAGGCCTCGGTAGTCTTGCCGATCTATGTGTGCATGCATGTTTGTATCATTCGTTGTCGCTGGTAAGTTGCGCTTGTATTTTTTATCCCAAAGGGCATAATGTTGAACCAGAGCGTAGGGGAATAATCAAGCCTGTTGCTTCCTGGTCAGATTCCTTCGTATTGATTTGATGGTAGCTCGAGTATGCATCGAGAATGCATAACAGATCGTGGCCAGCCATGGCATCGACGATCTGGTGAATTCGAGGAAGGGTAGACATCCTTTAGGGAAGGCTTTGTTGACATCCTTGAAATTGATGCACAACTGCAATGATTTGTCATTCTTGGGTACAATGACCAGGTTTGGCAACCAATCTGGGCATTTAACTCCTCGGATAAATCTGGCCCCATAGTTTGGCTAGTTCTTCTCCCATGGCTTGTCGTTTGGGTTCAGAGAACATGCAGAACGCCTGTTTGATTGGTTAAAATCCGTCAGTTAGGTTCAGGCTATCCTCTGCGATATTTCATGGGATACCGGCAGATCGAAGGGTTGCCGATTTAATATATCATAGTTTTTTAAGAAAATGTTGTGCGGCACGTCCAGTGTGGCATCCAGGCTAGTTCCAATAGTGTTCATTTTGGATGAGTCCTCAGGATCTAGACAATCTTGTCAGCTGGCTTAAAAGATGGTGATTTGGAATGCTTGGCGAGAATAACATCATCCTTTATCGACGGTTGCACATAACTCGAAAACTCCCGGCTGCCAAGGCCTCAAATTTGGCTTCAAGTGAAAAGCTACAGTCTTGTCCTCGGCTTTGAATAACCGATCGAGGTTGCTGTCTATCGTAATCACGCCGTTGGGCCCTGACATCCTCAATTCCATATATGCGTAATGGGGAACGGCATGAAACTTGGCGAACACCGATCAACCGAGCAGCGCATGGTAACCACTCCTGAATGGGACTATATCAAACATTCACCTCGACCAGATAATTGTCGTGAGTTCGAACACCATGTCAATGCGAAGTTTTCCGGTGCACCATGCTTCCTTACCAGGGGCTATTCATTTAAAGGTTGTCCTACTCGGTTGATTGCGTGATCTATCAAAATGCAACTTTAGAAAAGTGTCCGCATATATCATGTTGAGGCTGCTACCTCCATCCATCAGGACCTTGGAGAAACGGTAACCGTTGATTATGTAGTCGAGGATGAGATCCGCAACTCCTTGGTTGTGGACTTCCCGGTTGATCTTCATGATCAAAGATGATCAGAATGTTCAACCACTTATCTTCTGAGGTTCTCACGTTTTCAATGGTGGTGTAGGTTTCTCGAAGAGCTCTCTTCCATTGATTTCTAGAAGAGTGTCTTCCATAGATCATGATCATGTCCTTTAGCTTAGAAGTATGTCTTCCTTGGTCATGGTTTATATTTGCACCCTTATTTGCTCTAGCGCTTGGGTTGTCGAGGATCACGAAACCTTGTTTTGCTACCGTTCTGAGGACCCAACATTTCCTGTGTTTGTTGGTGGCCAGTTTATCTAAAGAGGTGGAGTAGATCGACCATGGTAGGTCGAGTATCATGTCCAACTGTGATTTAATTTTGTTGTTGTCATCTCGACTTTTCTTCCGTGGAGGTTGCTCGTCATGAAGATACGTGCTACTGCACTTGGATCACCGTTTGCGATGGCTGTGCTTGACTTCTTCTGCTGACTTGGGTGACCCCGAGCTCGGGGATTGATGCTCCTGGTTGGCTAGGCGAGCGTCCTCTTGGGCGTTGTAATCTGTCACAAAGTAAAAGAGTTCGGTGAACGATCTCGGACGTCGGTGAAATTATTCTCTTCGAGCCCCTTCTTCATAAACATTGAGGTGGAATGCCACGGGGGCTTCCTGGTTCATAGAATTTGGAATATTGTTTTTCGTTGATATAAAGCGTTCCTAGAATTGTCAGACGGTCTTATGTTCCCTCTGATTAACTAGTGTGAGGTCCTAGATGTCGGTAGGTCCCATGTTATCTGGGTAGTACTTCACATGGGTGGTGGGTGGGAGCAAAAATTTGGGTCTAATCAGAAGCAAAGATGGTTTATCCAAGGGTCAATCTGACATCGGCCCTAGGTTAACTCACGGGGCCTGGTATAACTAGCCTCTATGCTGGGTCACCTGATCTGAGCTCCTGGCCTGGTACGATGAGACGCAACTTGCGTCCCAAGATTCACATGACATCGTCGTTTGGAGGAAGGTTACTCACGGTCCTTCAACATGTTCTAAGATCATTGGAGAGGAAGAGTCGGTGGATTTTGGTCTATCAAGCTCTATGTTTTGGCAGTGTATTAGAGCGTCGATCTTCTCCGATGGTTCAGTCAAGTTGAAGCAAGAGAATTCAGGTGTGTAAAATACGTTGTCGCCGACTTGATCGTCAGCTTTCGATGCCGTCAAACCGCTTCGACTACACGATGCCGGCGCTAAACCCCCAGACCGCAGTCAGCCATGTGATTGGGATTAGTATTAGGTCTATGGCTGGCAAGTGGCTCCTTTTAGCGAAGAGCTGGCATCTAGCAGACTTGTGGACCAAGTCTCGTGCTTCGGCCCTGTTGTGGGCCAGTAAAAGCTTACTCCGAATGCCTTGCTTACCAAGGTCTGAGGTGTTGCATGGTGCCCAGACATGTCGGAGTGAACTTTTTATAAGACCTGTTGAAGACATGTTGCCCTTCCTCTTCAGAAATGCAGCGTTATAGTATGCCGATAACTCTATGTTTGTAGAGTTCTCCTTCAGAGATGGTATAAGAGACAAATCGTCAAAAGATGCGCCATGTCTCCGTATGTTGCTCGGGTTGTTCTTTGCTTATCAAATATGCAAGGTGCAGCTCGGTCCATAGAGTAATTACTGCCATGATCTTAGTGGTTGAGGATGTTTCTTCTAGCTCTAAGCCCCCAACTATTTCCTGGTGATTAAATCGGTAGTAGGTTCCTCGACTAGTTTGCTTGAATCAGCCGCACCTTGCCACTTGATTTAACGATTCAACAACCGCTCCAGAAAGTTATTTTGGGGGGCAAGTTTGCGCCGTTCTCCTATCCTCGCCAACGTTTCTGCGGCCCAATTGTTATCCTGCCGTATGTGATGAATTACTAGGCCACAAAGCGAGCCGACATGGTCATCACTCTATTCCAGTACGTTGACATTGGTGGGTCCTTGGCATGGAAATCACCGTTGAACTGAGAGATCGCAAGGGTGGAATCGCCTTGGATCTCTAGTCATTGAATACCCATAGATACTACCATTTGAAGTCCATGAGGCAATGCTTGGTATTCTACGGCATTGTTGGAGTCGGTGTACATGATCTGGACCATGTACTTCATGGTTTCGCTAGTGGGTGAGACGAGAACCACAACTGCTCCTAACCCGTGAGCCTTTTGGAACCATCAAAGTACATTACCCATCGGAATAGGCTGCATGCTCTCTAGGGAGCTCAGCTTCTGTCCATTCGGTGACCAAATTGGCCAACACATGGGAATTAATAGCCCGACATGGTCGACAGAGGATTTCAAAAGGAAGGAGCTCCATGGACAATTCCATGATACGACTGGTGGCGTCCTAGTTATTTATAATGTCGTTCAGTGGCACTTCGGAGGCCACAGTTATCGAGCTATCTTGGAAATAGTGCCTTATTTTTTGAGAAACCATAAAAACCGCATATGGTATCTTCTGGTAATGTGGGTACCTCATTTTACACAATGTGTGTACCTCGGAAATGTGGCCATCCATGGCTCGCTCGACGATTAGAATGATGCTTACTACCTGGTTAGTTGCTGGGATGTATAATAACATTGGCTCGCTGGGGTGAGGAACAGCTAAGACAAGACTAGTGTCCAGTAGTGTTTTGATTTCCTCGAGATCCGAAATAGCCTCGACGGTCCACTTGAAGCACTCGATCTGTTTAAGCAGCCAATAAATGGACAGTGCCTTGTCGCCAATGCGGATGTGAAACTGCTCAGGAGGCAACACATCCAACCTGTCTTTGGATATCTCGGAGCTCAGTATGTGTGATTAGCCCTGCTAGCGCCCTGATTTTGTCAGGGTTTGCTTCAATGCCTCTTTGAGAGACAATTAAACCAAGGAGCTTGCCAGATGGAACGCCAAAGACACATTTTTATAGGTTCAGCTTGATAGCATATGCATGGATATTTTTAGTATCCCGCCGAAGTCATGGATTGCGGTGTTGGTCTGCCTGGTAGTAACAACCACATGGTCCACATAGGCTTCGGCAGTCTTGCCGATCTGTGTGTGCATGCATGTTTGTATCATTCGTTGTCGCTGGTAAGTTGCGCTTGTATTTTTTATCCCAAAGGGCATAATGTTGAACCAGAGCGTAGGGGAGTAATCAAGCCTGTTGCTTCCTGGTCGGATTCCTTCGTATTGATTTGATGGTAGCTCGAGTATGCATCGAGAATGCATAACAGATCGTGGCCAGCCATGGCATCGACGATCTAGTGAATTCGAGGAAGGGTAGACATCCTTTAGGGCAGGCTTTGTTGACATCCTTGAAATCGATGCACAACTGCCATGATTTGTCCTTCTTGGGTACAATGACCAGGTTTGCCAACCAATCTGGGCATTTAACTCCTCGGATAAATCTGGCCCCGTAGTTTGGCTAGTTCTTCTCCCATGGCTTGCCGTTTGGGTTCAGAGAACCTGCAGAACGCCTGTTTGATTGGTTAAAATCCGTCAGTTAGGTTCAGGCTATCCTCTGCGATATTTCATGGGATACCTGGCAGATCGAAGGGTGCCGATTTAATATATCCTAGTTTTTTAAGAAAATGTTGTGCGACACGTCCAAAGGTGGCACCCAGCTAGTTCTAATAGTGTTCATTTTGGATGAGTCCTCAGGATGGACATGGAACTAGACAATCTTGCCAGCTAGCTTAAAAGATGGTGATTTGGAATGCTTGGCGAGAATAACATCATCCTTTATCGACGGTTGCACATAACTCGGAAAATTCCCTGGCTGCCAAGGCCTCAAATTTGGCTTCAAGTGACAAAGCTACAGTCTTGTCCTCGGCTTTGAATAACCGATCGAGGTTGCTATCTATCGTAATCACGCCGTTGGGCCCTGACATCTTCAATTCCATATATGCGTAATGGGGAACGGCATGAAACTTGGCGAACACCGATCGACTGAGAAGCGCGTGGTAACCACTCCGGAATGGGACTATATCAAACATTCACTCCCCGACCAGATAATTGTTGTGAGTTCTGAACACGATGTCAATGTGAGTTTTCCGGTGCACCATGCTTCGTTACCATGCATGGACTATTCCTTTAAAGGTTTTCCTACTCGGTTGATTGCACGATCTATCAAACTGTAACTTTAGCAAAGTGTCCCCATATATGAGGTTGAGGCTGCTACCTCCATCCATCAGGACAGTAACTGCCGATTATGTAGTCGAGGGTGAGATCTGCAACTCCTTGGTTGTGGACTTCCAGGTTGATCTTCATGATCAAAGATGATTAGAATGTTCAACCACCTATCTTCTGAGGTTCTCACGTTTTCAATGGTGGTGTAGGTCTCTCGAAGAGCTCTCTTCCATTGATTTCTCGAAGAGTGTGTTCCCTAGATCATGATCATGTCCTTTAGCTTAGAAGTATATATTCCTTGGTCATGGTTTATATTTGCACCCTAATTTACTCTAGCGCTTGGGTTTTCGAGGATCATGAAACCTTGTTTTTCTACCGTTCTGAGGACCCAACAGTTCGTGTATTTGTTGGTAGCCAGTTTATCTGAAGAGGTGGAGTAGAACGACCATGGTAGGTCGAGTATCATGTCCAACTGTGATTTAACTTTGTTGTTGTCATCTCGACTTTTCTTCCGTGGAGGTTGCTCATCATGAAGATACGTGCTACTGCACTTGGATCACCGTTTGCGACGGCGGTGCTTGACTTCTTCTGCTGACTTGGGTGACCCCGAGCTCGGGGATTGATTCTCCTGGTTGGCTAGGCGAGCATCCTCCTGGGCGCTGTAGTCTGTCACAAAGTAAAAGAGTTCGGTGAACGACCTCGGACATTGGTGAAATTATTCTCTTCGAGCCCCTTCTTCATAAACATTTTGGTGGAATGCCACGGGGGCTTCTTGGTTCATAGAATTTGGAATATTGTTTTTCGTTGATAGAAAGCGTTCCTCGAATTGTCAGAGGGTCTTATGTTCCCTCTTATTAACTAGTGTGAGGTCCTGGATGTCGGTAGGTGCCATGTTATCTGGGCAGTACTTCACATGGGTGGTGGGTGGGAGCAAAAATTTGGGTCTAATCGGAAGCAAAGATGGTTTATCCAAGGGTCAATTTGACATCATCCCTAGGTTAACTCAAGGGCCTGGTATACCT
Organism: Aegilops longissima; assembly: GCA_021605205.1. Classification (NCBI taxonomy): domain Eukaryota; kingdom Viridiplantae; phylum Streptophyta; class Magnoliopsida; order Poales; family Poaceae; genus Aegilops; species Aegilops longissima. The sequence continues at coordinate 2,745 of JAHIAM010003412.1, read as the reverse complement.
ATCCACTATGCTGGGTCACCGGATCTGAGCTCCTGGCCTGGTACGATGAGACGCAACTTGCGCCCAAAGATTCACATGACATCGCTGCTTGGAGGAAGGTTACTCATGGTCCTTCAACATGTTCTAAGATCATTGGAGAGGAAGAGTCATGGATTTTGTTGGGGAACGTTGCAGAAAATTAAAATTTTCCTACGGTTTCACCAAGATCCATCTATGAGTTCTACTAAGCAACGGGTCAAGAGAGAGAGTTTGCATCTACATACCACTTGTAGATCGAGTACGGAAGCGTTCGAGGGAGTGGTGATGATGGAGACGTTCTCAACGTGATTCCGATCACCGATGACCAAGTGCTGAACCGACAGCACCTCCACGTTCAACACACGTACGGGACGACGGCGTCTCCTCCGTCTTGATCCAGCAAGGAGGAAGGAGAGGTTGAGGAAGACAACTCCAATGGCAGCACGACGGCGTGGTGCAGTTGGAGTAGAAGCTCTCCGACAGGGCTTCGCCAAGCTCGCACGGAGAAAGAGAGGTGTTGGGGAGGGGAGGGGCTGCGCCTTCAATTGTGTATGCAGCCCTCCCCTCACCCCTCTATTTATAGGAGGAGAGGGCAAGGGGGGCCGGCCATCTAGGGGAAACCCTAGATGGGGGCGGCCAAAGGGGAGGTGGAGAGGGGTGGCTTGCCCCCCAAGCTAGGGGGCGCCTTTGCCCCTTTAGGGTTTCCCTTCCCCAAGCCCTAGCCGCATGGGCCTAGGTGGGAGGCGCGCCCAGCCCACCAGGCTGGCTGGCCCCTCCCACACAGCCCATGTGGCCCCTCGGGGGTGGCCCCTCCCGGTGGACCTCCGAACCCTCCCGAACCCATGCCGTTTCCGCTTAACCACTTTCCATATATAAATCTTTACCTCCGGACCATTCCGAACTCCTCGTGACGTCCGGGATCTCATCCGGACTCAACAACATTCGTAATCACATACTTGTCTTCCTATTAACCCTAGCGTCACCGAACCTTAAGTGTGTAGACACTACGGGTTCGGGAGACATGCAGACATGACCGAGACGACCTCAGGTCAATAACCAACAGTGGGATCTGGATACCCATGTTGGCTCCCACATGTTCCTCGATGTTGTCATCGGATGAACCACGATGTCAAGGGTTCAAGCAACCCCGTATTCTATTCCCTTTGTCGACGGTATGTTACTTGCCCGAGACTCGATCGTCGGTATCCCAATACCTCGCTCAGTCTTGTTACCGCAAGTCACTTTACTCGCACCGTAATGCATGATCCCGCTACGGACACTTGATCACTTTGAGCTCATTATGATGATGCACTACCGAGTGGGCCCAGTGATACCTCTCCGTCATACGGAGTGACAAATCCTGTCTCGATCCGTGTCAACCCAATGACACTTTCGGAGATACCTGTAGTGCACCTTTATAGTCACCCGATTCGCCAGACGTTTGGTACACCCAAAGCACTCCTACGGTATCCGGGAGTTACACGATCTCACGGTCTAAGGAAGAGATACTTGACATTGGAAAAGCTCTAGCAAAACGAACTACACGATCTTTGTGTTATGCTTAGGATTGTCTTGTCCATCACGCCATTCTCCTAATGACGTGATCCCGTTGTCAATGACATCGATGTCCATAGTCGAAACCATGACTATCGGTTGACCAACGAGCTAGTCTACTAGAGGCTTACTAGGACGATTGTAGTCTATGTATTCACACGTGTATTACGATTTCCGGATAATACAGTTATAGCATGAATAAAAGACAATTATCATGAACAAGGAAATATAATAATAATGCTTTTATTATTGCCTCTAGGGCATATTTCCAACAGTCTCCCACTTGCACTAGAGTCAATAATCTAGTTACATTGTGATGAATCGAACACCCATAGAGTTCTGGTGTTGATCATGTTTTGCCCGCAGAAGAGGTTTAGTCAACGGATCTGCGACATTCAGATCCGTATGCACTTTACAAATTTCTATGTCTCCATCCTGAACATTTTCACGGATGGAGTTGAAGCGACGCTTGATGTGCCTGGTCTTCTTGTGAAACCTGGGCTCCTTGGCAAGTGCAATAGCTCCAGTGTTGTCACAGAAGAGTTTGATCGGCCCCGACGCATTGGGTATGACTCCTAGGTCGGTGATGAACTCCTTCACCCAAATTGCTTCATGCGCTGCCTCCGAGGCTGCCATGTACTCCGCTTCACATGTAGATCCCGCCACGACGCTCGCTTGCAGCTGCACCAGCTTCTCGCTCCACCATTCAACATATACACGTATCCGGTTTGTGACTTAGAGTCATCCAGATCTGTGTCGAAGCTAGCGCCGACGTAACCCTTCTGACGAGCTCTTCGTCACCTCCATAAACGAAACATGTCCTTTGTCCTTTTCGGTACTTTAGGATATTTTTGACCGCTGTCCAAAGTTCCTTGCCAGGATTACTTTGGTACCTTCCTACCAAACTTACGGCAAGGTTTACATCAGGTCTGGTACACAGCATGGCATACATAATAGATCCTATGGCTGAGGCATAGGGATGACACTCATCTCTTCTTTATCTTTTGCCGTGGTCGGGCATTGAGCTGAGCTCAATCTCACACCTTGCAATACAGGCAAGAACCCTTCTTGACTGATCCATTTTGAACTTCTTCAAAATCTTATCAAGGTATGTGCTTTGTGAAAGACCTATGAGGCGCCTCGATCTATCTCTATAGATCTTGATGCCTAATA
>JAHIAM010003411.1:0-26717 GCA_021605205.1 Aegilops longissima | reverse complement strand
AACGGTTTTCCAAATTAATAGCCCGGCCTGACTCAGCTCCTCCTGGCAGCTCTCAAAGCAGCACGGGCATCCTGATTCGACTGCGGGCCTTTTTCAGCCCTTCGTTGCTCCGCTTGACGCTCTTTTTTTCAAGAACCTCGCAGCGGTCGGTAGTATTCTTCAACTTCATGGCCATATCGGCCATTTCTCTTTGTTTTGGCAAGAGCAGCCTGCTCGCTTTAGCTCTTTTCACGTCTTAAAGCGCCGCATTATTATTTTTGGCTTGTTTCTTTCGCCATGAAGTTCCGCAGCAGCTCCTCCACAAGAGCGGCACCATCTGCATTAAGCATACATACAAGTAAGGCATGGGCGTCAAGCTCCCTTACAGTGTGTCCGCCAGAGAAGTCGTGATACCTTGTGACTCATTAAACCGCTTATTGATTTAGCTGATGTCCGTGATCCGCTCGCTGTTGCCGCTTAACTGCATATTCATCAGTCCGCTGGCCACACCGACGCCCCGCCACCTATTTAGGAGCCATGATATGTTATAATCGAGATTTGATCCTCGCACGCTGTCAATTTTGGACAACATACCGAGTCTTAGGGGCTACTATCTATACAGGGTGCATTCTATATGCATAACTGTCGAAGGTACATCATTTTATGCGTATCTCGAACCCCGCAAGAAGCTTCGACGGCTTCATGCAATCCGCCTCCGCTGGATGCAATTTTCTTTCAATCACCGCACTCCATTAGCACACGGTGATCCTTCCGAGATAGCCGCTCGCCGAAAGCAGATCCTTCAGCTCCTCCGACCGACACCACTTGGCGCTGACCTTCCGCCTCACTGACTTGGGGAAACCTCCGCGACGACACCTCGTGGTCGTCCCGCCGCATGAGGGTGCGACAGGTGGAGGCATTTCGCCTCCATCATCTCCGAAGAAGATCCTCAAGACGAGCTCTGCCGAGAAGGGCTGAGATCCGAACTACAAGGTACAATTTCGTTATCTTTAGAAATAAATACAGGATGTTCCTTATTTACAAGACCCCTTCTGTTACTTACGGCTCATTGAGGCTGATCCCTTGGGAAAAAAGTGCTGGGGTACTTCCCAGCACGGACTCTCTCGACGAAGATTTCTTTCTCTTCGAGGCCTTGACCTCTAGATCTTCCAAGCTGTCCTCTTCTCTCCTTGGAGGGTGGGACTTTGATCCCTCCTTCCTCAAAGGCCTCCTTCATGGAGGCAGCTGCTTCCCTCGCCTCCTCTTTCTCTTAAAAGGCGCGGCCTTCAACATCTTGGTCAAGATGGGCTCCGACTGTGTTCTCCGGAGGGAGCCGACACCTTATTAACTTTGCCTTGGCTATCCACTCCTGTTCAAGAAACTCCTTTAAAGGGCATGTATATATAAATGAATGAACAGCTCTTGTCCGTTACAGTGACTTCTTACTTGAGTATCTCGGGCGACAGCTTAGTCCCGCGCCTCGGTCAGGTCCGGACACTTCTCTTGTGATCCAAGAACAGTTTATACATCTCCACCAAGGCCGCATCCATAAAATTTTGGAGAGCTCGTGGTCCCTCCGGATTAAATTTCACACGGCATTTGAGGGGGCGACGCTTACGGTGGCATAGGCGCCGAATCAACATAACTCTGCGCCATCGCGATCAGATTGATCTCTTCTTGGAGGTCTCGAACACGGCCCTCGCAAAAGAGGAACGCCCTGGACGGCCCTGCCGAGCCCCTTGTTGACCCATGACGCCAACGCTGTGGTGGACCTGAGCGAAAGGCGGTGGCGCCACCCATTTGGTGCCCCTTGGAGCGGTGATATAAAACCACCCTGCTACACAAACCAAGCTCCTTCTGAAAAGAGCTCCTCGGCCACGGAGCATCAAAGACATTTGCTTATGACCGCCTTCAGATTCTCGCTTGCCTCGATCATCTTTGGCTCCACCTTGAAGGTCTTGAGCCACAATCCAAAGTGAGGGGTAATATGGAGGAAGGCCTCACATATGACAATGAATGACGAGATATGGAGGATGGACCTGATTCAAGTCATGGAAATCCAGCCCATAATAAAACATGAGCCCTCGCGACAAAGGATCCGCCGGGAAGCCTAAACCCCAAAGGAAGTGAGACACGAACACCACGCCTCACCGGGCTCGGAGTGGGAATGACCTGCCCCGGAGCAGTGCAGCCTATGCGAATTCACGCTTTGCAGATACTAGCGCTCGCAGCTTTAGCACATCTTCTTCTCGGACGGAAGAAGACATCCATCGGCTTGCTGGTCGGAGCCGAACATCGCCGAAAGTCCAAGCGCCTAAATCTGAAGCTTTGGGTGTTAGAACTCAAGAGCGAGGCTAACTCGATGGAGGGTGTAAGAAGAGGGCCTTGGTCTCATTATAAAGAGGTTGAATACCAAGAGCCCTCCCTGTGGTCGCATTAGGACTCGACCGATAGAGGAGGTGTGCCAACGGCACGCTTGGGTTACCCACGTCCGTATTGATGGGAATCTCGAATAAGGGGGACACGATCTATGCTTTGATAAGACGTGCTAAGGAAACCGCCCGCTAAACGCTACCGAGGTGGAATAAAGAAAAACGATTCATATAAAGGCTTGGCCGGGTGTGATGTCACGCCGCCGAATACGCCAGCAGATCTGCGCAAAATTATTCTCTACTGGTGGTATGTGGAACTTGTTTTGCGAGAATGACACTATCCTTGTGTTCAAACCTTCTATGAAGTATTCGAGGAGGAACCCGCCTTTGCAATGCGTCAAGACAAATATGCACACGGACTCGTCATATTGAAGCCCCGGTTCGTGGGCTACTGAGGGAGTCCTGGACTAGGGTGTCCCGCATAGCCAACTATCATCGCGCCGGACTCCAAGACTATGAAGATACAAGATTGAAGACTTCGTCTCCGTGTCCCGATGGGACTTTCCTTGGCGTGGAAGGCAAGCTTGGCGATACGGATATGTAGATCTCTTACCATTGTAACTCGACTGCGGTAACCCTAACCTATCAGTGTCTATATAAACCTGAGGGTTTTAGTCCGTGAGGATCTAACAACAATCATACCATAGGCTAGCTTCTAGGGTTTAGCCTCCTTGATCTCGTGGTAGATCTACTCTTGTACTACCCATATCATCAATATTAATCACAGTGAGTAGGGTATTACCTCCATCGAGAGGGCCCCAACCTGGTAAAAACATCGTGTCCCTTGTCTCCTCGTTACCATCCGCCTAGACGTTACGCTCGGGACCCCTACCCAAGATCCGCCGCCAGTTTTGACACCGATAAATACCGGTCTCGCAGACGCTAAGCCGCTCTCGACGAGGTCGGCGCTGAGACCGGTCAGTGTCTGCCTGCAACAATCCGCCGATGAAGACGTGATTCTGCCAGCGGGGAACCGTGTATCCGTACTCAATTGAGCGCATGGCTGGGCCCCACCTTCGTTGTCGACATAGAACTTGCTTCGACGACTCTTGGTCCGCCGGCAATCGATATCTCCTTGAGTTCTTTGAAGCTTCCTTCGAGAACTCAACCACTGCAAGGGCGCTGGCCCCATGGTGGGCTTTCAACTGCGGGTTTTGTCACGACGGATGTCCTCTTGCAAGGACTTAATCGTGGAGCCATCGCAATTCAGGAAGCTTAAAGCGGGTTAATCAGACAAAGGACACGAGAGGTTTATATCCGTCGCCCCTTACGGTGAAGGTAAGGCCTACATCTAGTTGGGTTGGTATTGCTTTGATGTTTCGATGATCGTGGAGCGAGATACGCTTATGCCCATTTCCTCGGCGAGTTGTTTTTGTCCTGCCGCCAAATGGGTCGCCCCTTATATACACGGTGGACGCCTTTACGACATACGTAGTCCCAGGGCCGCTCATAAACAAAGGTCCGGCTCGGGTGACTAGTTAATTCTACCTTATGATACAAGTCATGTCACTATGGCGTTTATCACCATGGGCCTTAAGTCAGCTTATGGGCCTCAAATTTTATTGAACCAATATCTTCATGCTTGGCCTTGGGCTTTCCCCGATGAGTCTTTTACAGAATCTATTTCCTCCCCGGGCGCTATTACACAAATAGTTATATCCCCAACAATAATCGAATAGACATAGGGGGTACAATCGACGCACAAATTGATCGAATGAGAACCAGCTCATGTCCTGAGTAACGCTCCCGAGTCAAGGGAAGAATTCTAATTGTTGATGATTGCAAGCATTCACAATCATATCGAATTAATGAACTCAAAATAATAGTGATAAAGGGTGCCAATAAGATTACTAGACTTATGGATTAACATATATGCAAGCAAGCAAGGATTTCAAGAACAATAGTCTGTTGAGGATTTTTGAAGATCAAATGGTATTTCAAGACCTTTTTGAAATATAATTAATCAATCGGGGATGAGCTGCTACCGATAAGTGCTAAAAATTATCCGTAGGGGTATTCATGTGGCAAAGAACTGCAAGGCAAGAGGGCACAAGGTATTCTCTTGAACAATAGAGAGAATCTTGGGGTATCTTCTAATAAAAAGATCAACTAGGTAAAAGTAAGAACGCATGTGTGTATGCATTCATCCATAGGAATATTTCGTAGGAATTGTGAAAGCAATGGGCACAAAGTCTCGAGAGAACATTGGAGAGTACTCTTCTAATCCTTCGTGCACCAAGCAACATTTGGAGAGAGGGGCTCTCCCAAGGAAGTAATTATGAGAGCCTAGAGTTTATAGTTAGTAAAATCATTTAACCCAAATAGAAGAGAGATCAGAGTCCCAAGTAGTAAAGATCGAGGAGTAAAGATCCTAATACCACCTAATGGAAGCATTTGCGGGCCCTGAAGCCACACAGTACCATAGTAGTAAAGTTTTCAAGACTAGACTCAACTTCGCCAAGGAGATGGAAAGGGGATTCCTACAGCAAATGGGCTCTACATCATCTTGTGACGCTTCGATTCAATCATCATACACTAATCATACACACAAACATGTAACGCATCAAGATCGTGGACTCACGGAAGATATCACAACACAACTCTAAAAATAAAATAAGTCATAATAGCATCATAATACAAGCTGTGGGCCCGCGAGGGCTTGAATACAAGTGCTCGATCATAAATGAGCCGCCGAAGCAACAATATCTCGGAAAGTATACATAAGTTAGAAAAGTTACTAAGATGGCTAACACAAACCGATACAGACTGCAAAGAGGCTGATGCTTCCCCGCCTCGATCCTCCTAAACTACTTCCTGGGTCATCGCCGCCGTGCAAGACGTAGTAGTACCTCCTGTGCTGTAGTAGGAGTCATCAAAGGTGGCACCCGACTCCTGGGCTCCAGCATCTCAAGCTTGCAAGCAACCTAGAAGAATGGAAAGGGGAAAAGAGGGAGAAGCAACCGTGAGTACTCATCCAAAGTACTCACAAGCAAGGATCTACACTACAATGGGCATATGGGTATTTCAGTAAGGGGGGGAAATATTGTGGACCGAATCAGAGAATGCCGTAATAAGAGGTGGATAGTTAGTCCGCGTTGAAGACTACGCTTCCGCCTCCATCTTGGCAAAAGCATGTAGAAGAGAGTATATGGTAAGTTCACCACAGCATCAAAGCATAAGATAATCCTACCCCACGATCCTACCCTCTTTCGGCCTGTGTGAGAGCCGTATCAATGGGTTACATCTCGCACTTAGAAGGGTGTGTTAATTAAGTATCCCGCTCTAGTTGTCATAAGATCAAAGGTACAACTCGGGTCATCTCTATTATCGATTTATCACGGGCTATCTCGAATAGATAAACTTCTCTCGCAGGGTGCACCACATTACCCAACATGCTCGATCCCTTTTTTGTCGGATTTCGGCTCGCACCTCTAGGTTCTGGCCATCAAGCGCGCGAGATCTCGCCCCTACCTACCTGCACTCGTCACGCTTGCAAGGATCTAAACCATGCGAAAGGAACAAATACAAGAGGACACAGGGTTTATAATTGTTCCTGCCACCATTGTGGGTGTAATCGTTGGGGAACGAGTAATTTCAAAAATTTCCCACGCACACTCAAGACCATGGTGATGGCATAGCAACGAGAGGGGAGAATGTCTGTCCACGCACTGTGAGACCGAAAGCGAAGCGCTATAACAACGCTGTTGATGTAGTCGACGTCTTCACGATCCGACCGATCCAAGCACCGAACGTACGGCACCTCCGAAGTTCTCGCACATCGCTCAGCTCGATGACGATCCCCTGACCCGATCCAAAGAAAGTGTCGGGATGAGTTCCACAAGACGATGTGGGGACGATGATGATGCTCCACCGACGCAGGGCTTCGCCTTAAGCTCCGCGACGATATGACTTCTCCGCGCATAGGCTTCGCCTTCTAAGCCCGCGACGATATGACCGGTGGAATATGGTGGAGGGGGCACCGCACACGGCTAAGGAACGATCCTAGATCAACTTGTAGCCGGGTGCCCCCTGCCTCGTGATATAAAGGAGCAGGGGGGGTGCCGCCAGCCGTTAGGCTTCGAGGAGTCCTACTCCCACCGGAGTAGGACTCCCCCTTCCTAGTTGGATTAGGATTGGAGGAGGGGAGGGAAGGGGCGCCGCCTCTCCTTGTCCTATTCGGACTAGAGGGGAGGGCGCGCCTGCCCCTGCCGGCCCTTCCTCTCTCTATGGCCCATCAAGGCCCATAGACCTCGGGGTTCCGTAACTCCCGTGTTCCGCAACTGCCTGTTTTCATCCGAACCTTCCAAGTCCAAACATAGGCTTCCAATATATCAATCTTTATGTCTCGACCATTTCGAGACTCGCCATGTCCGTGATCACATCCGGATTCAACAACCTTCTCGCACATCAAAACTTATAAACTCATAATGAATCGTCATCAAACGTTGTTGCGTATGGACCTCTACGGGTTCGAGAACTATGTAGACATGACCTAGAACCATTCTCGGTCAATAACCAATAGCGGAACCTCGATGCCCATATTGGTTCCTACATATTCTACGAAGATCTTTATCGGTCAAACCGCATAACGACATATAATCGCTGTTCCTTTGTCATCGTATAGTTACTTACCCGAGATTCGATCATCTTCAGATCCAATACCTAGTTCAATCTCGCTACGGTAAGTCTCTTTACTGCGCTCTAATACATCATCTCACAACTAACTCATTAGTTGTAATGTTTGCAAGGCTTATGTGATGTGTATTACCGAGAAGGCTCAGAGATACCTCTCCGACAATCGGAGTGACAAAACCTAATCTCAAATACGCCAACCCAACAAGTACCTTGGAGACACCAGAGTACCCTTTATAATCACCCGCCACGCCAGACGCTTGGTAGTACCTAAAGTGTTCCTCCGTAAACGGAGTTGCATAATCTCATAGTTACAGAAACATGTATAGGCTCATGAAGAAAGCAATAGCAATATACTAAACGATCAAGTGCTAAGCTAACGGAATGGGTCATGTCAATCACATCATTCTCCTAATGAGGTGATCCCATTAATCAAATGACAACACATGTCTATGGTTAGGAAACACAACCATCTTTGATTAATGAGCTAGTCTAGTAGAGGCATACTAGTGACTATCTGCTTGTCTATGTATTCACACATGTATTATGTTTCCTGTTAATACAATTCTAGCATGAATAATAAACATTTATCATGATATAAGGAAATAAATAATAACTTTATTATTGCCTCTAGGGCATATTTCCTTCAGCCTCCCACTTGCACTAGAGTCAATAATCTAGATTACACAAGAATGATTCTAACACCCATGGAGTCTTGGTGCTGATCATGTTTTGCTCGTGGAAGAGGCTTAGTCAACGGTCCGCAACATTCAGATCCGTATGTATTTTGCAAATCTCTATGTCTCCCACTTGACTTGGTCCCAATGGAATTGAAGCGCCTCTTGATATGCTTGGTCCTCTTGTGAAATCTGGATTCCTTTGCCAAGGCAATTGCACCAAAGATTGTCACAAGAAGATCTTCATTGGTCCCGATGCACTAGGTATGACACCTAGATCGGAAATGAACTCTTTCATCCGATTCTTCATTTGTCGCTCAAGCAGCTATGTACTCCGCTCACATGTAGATCCCGCCACGACGCTTTGTTTAGAACTGCACCAACCGACAGCTCCACCGCTTAATAAAAACACGATCCGGTTTTGCATTTAGAATCGTCTCGGATCAGTGTCAAAGCTTGCATCGACGTAACCATTTATTTACTAGCTCTTTGTCACCTCCATATACGAGAAACATATCCTTAGTCCTTTTCGTATTTCAGATGTTCTTGACCGCTGTCCAAAGGATCCACTCCGATTACTTTGGTACTTTCCTGCCAAGCTTACAGCTAAGCATACGCCGTGTCTGGTACACAACATTGCATACATGATAGAGCCTATGGCTGAAGCATAGGAACATCTTTCATTTTCTCTATCTTCTCATCGTGGTCGGGCATTGAGTCCTGACTCAATCTTACACCTTGTAATACAGTAAAAACCTTCTTCGCCTCGATCCATTTTGAACTTCTTCAAAACTTTATCAAGGTATGTGCTTTGTGAAAGTCCAATTAAGCGCCTTGATCTATCTCTATAGATCTTGATGCCCAATATGTAAGCAGCTTCACCGAGGTCTTTCATTGAAAAACTTTTATTCAAGTATCCTTTTATGCTATCCAGAAATTCTATATCATTTCCAATCAATAATATGTCGCCCACATATAATATCGTGAAATGCTACAGTAGCTCCCACTCACTTTCTTGTAAATACAAGCTTCTCCAAAAGTCTCAGATAAAACCATATGCTTTGATCACACTATCAAAGCGCTTATTCCAACTCCGAGAGGCTTGCACTGCACTATAAATTGATCGCCGAGCTTGTACACTTTGTTAGCACCCTTTGGATCAACAAAACCTTCTCGTTGCATCATATACAACTCTTCTTCTAGAAATCCATTCAAGAATGCAGTTTTACATCCATTTGCCAAATTTCATAATCATAAAATGCGCAATTGCTAACATGATTCTGGACAGACTTAAGCATCGCTACGGGTGAGAAAGTCTCATCGTAGTCAACCCCTTGAACTTGTCGAAAACCTTTCGCAACAAGTCGAGCTTTGTAGACGCTATATTACCATCGGCGTCACCTTCTTCTTAAAGATCCATTTATTCTCAATGGCTTGCCGATCATCGGCAAGTCAACCAAAGTCCATACTTTGTTCTCATACATGGATCCCATCTCGATTTCATGGCTTCCAGCCATTTCACGGAATCTGGCTCACCATCGCTTCTTCATAGTTTGTAGGTTCGCCATGGTCAAGTAACATGACTTCCGAATAGGATTACCGCACACTCGTGCGTATTTTACTCGTCGACTCACGAAGTTCAAGAGAAACTTGATCTCAAGCTTCATGATCATCATCATTAGTTTCTCACTAATTGGTGTAGTTGTCACAGAACCGCTTCTTGTGATGAACTACTTTCCAATAAGGGAGCAGATACAGCTTATCTCATCAAGTTCTACTTTCCTCCCACTCACTTCTTTCGAGAGAAACTCCTTTCTAGAAAGGATCCGAATTTAGCAACGAAAACCTTGCCTTCAGATCTGTGATAGAAAGTGTACCCAACAGTCTCCTTTGGGTATCCTATGAAGACACATTTCGATTTGGGTTCGAGCTTATCCGTTGAAGTTTCTTCATAAGCATCGCAGCCCCAAACTTTAAGAAACGACAACTTTGGTTTCTTGCCAAACCACAGCTCATACAGGTGTCGCCTCAACGGATTTAGATGGTGCCCTATTTAACGTGAATGCGGCCGCCTCTAAAGCATATCCCCAAAACGATAGCGTAAATCAGTAAGAGACATCATAGATCGCACCATATCAAGTAAAGTACGACATTTACGCTCGACACACCATTTCTCCGTGGTGTTCCGTATGGAGTTGTGAAACTATTCCACATTGTTTCAAATGTAAACCAAACTCAGAACTCAAATATTCTCCTCCACGATCCGATCGAGAAACTTTATTTTCTTGTTACGATGATTTTTCACTTCACCCAAACTTTGAACTTTTCAAATGTTTCAGATTTGTGTTTCATTAAGTAGATATACCCATATCTGCTCAAATCATCTCGTGAAGGTGAGAAAATAACGATACCCGGGCAAGGCCTCAACATTCATTGGACCACAAACATCAAGATGTATGATTTCCAACAAATCAGTTGCTCGCCCATAGTTCCGAGAACGGCGTTTTGGTCATCTTGCCCATGAGGCACGGTTCGCAAGTACCAAGTGATTCATAATCAAGTGATTCCGTAAGCCCATCAAGATGGAGTTTCTTCATGCGCTTTTACATCGATATGACCTAAACGGCAAGAACACAAATAAGTTGCATTATCATTATCAACTCTGCATCTTTTGGTTTCAACACTATGAATATGTGTATTACTACTATCGAGATTCAATAAAAATAGACCATTCTTCAAGGGTGCATGACCATAAAAGATATTACTCATATAAATAGAACAACCATTATTCTCTCGATTTAAATGAATAACCGCCTCGCATCAAACAAGATCCAGATATAATGTTCATGCTCAACGCCGCACCAAATAACAATTATTTAGGTCTAAAACTAATCCCGAAGGTAGATGTAGAGGTAGCGCCGCAATCGCGATCACATTGACTTTGGAACCGCTTCCACGAGATCGTCACCTCGCCCTTGCTGCTCGTTTATTCAGTAGTCCCCTGCTTCAGTTGCAAATATTAGCAATAAACCAGATCAAATACCCTGTGCTACTACTTAGCCTAGTAAGGTACACATCAATAACATGTATATCACATATACCTTTGTTCACCTTGCCATCCTTCTTATCCGCCAAATACTTGGGGGTTCCGCCCAAAGGTCCACCGCTTGCAAGTAAAACACTCTGGCCAGTGCTTAGGTCCAGACTTGGGTTTTTCTCTTGTCAGCAACTTTCTTGTCGTTCTTTTGAAGTTTCCTCTTCTTCCTTTGCCCTTTTTCTTGAAACTAGTGGTCTTGTTGACCATCAACACTTGATGCTCTTTCTGATTTCTACCTCCCATGCTTTCAGCATCATGTAAGAGCTCTGGAATTGTTTTGGTCATCCCTTGCATATTATAGTTCATCACGAAGCTCTTGTAGCTTGGTGGCAGTGATTGGAGAATTCTGTCAATGACACTATCATCCGAAGAGTAACTCCCAGCTGAATGAAGTGATTATTATACCTTGACATTGAGTATATGTTCACCGATGTAACTATTCTCCTCCATCTTGCAGCTATAGAACTTATTGGAGACTTCATATCTCTCAATCCGGCATTTGCTTGAAATATTAACTTCAACTCCCGGAACATCTCATATGCTCCATGACGCTCAAAACGTCGTTGAAGACCCGGTTCTAAGTCAGTAAAGCATGGCACATCTAACTATCGAGTAGTCATCAGCTTTGCTCGCCAGACGCTCACAACTTCTCGCGAGTTCTCGAAGCAGTCCGCACCCAGCGGTGCTTCCAGGACGAATTTTCTCAGGCAGCAATGAGGATAATCTCAAGTTACGGACCCAGTCCGTAATTGCTACCATCATCTTTCAACTTTGCTTTCAAGGAACGATTAAAATTCAACTGAACAACAAAGACGAGCCATCTATCTACACAGAAACATAGACAAGCAAAATACTATCGTACTAAGTTCATGATAAATTTAAGTTTAATTAATCATATTAAAAACCTCCCACTTAGATGTACATCTCTCTAGTCATCTAAGTGATTACGTGATCCAAATCAACTAAACCATGTCCGCATCATCACGTGAGATGGAGTAGTTTCAATGGTGAACATCACTATGTTGATCATATCTACTATATGATTCACGCCGACCTTTCGGTCTCCGTGTTCCGAGGCCATATCTGTTATATGCTAGGCTCTGCCAAGTTTAACTCGAGTATTCCGCAGTAAATGTTTTGCACCGTTGTAGATGGAACGAGAACTTATCACACCCGATCATCACGCGTGTGTGGGTACTACGAACTTTGGCAACGGTGCATACTCGTGGAGAACACTTCTTGATAATTTTAGTGAGAGATCATCTTATAATGCTACCACCAATCAAAGCAAGATAAGATGCATAAAGGATAAACATCACATGCAATCAATATAAGTGATATGATATGGTCATCATCATCTTGTGCTTGTGATCTCCATCGCCAAGCAACCGCCATGATCACCATCGCCACCGGCGCCGACACCTTGATCTCCATCGTAGCATCGTTGTCGCCTCGCCAACTATTGCTTCTACGACTATCGCCATCGCTTAGTGATAAAGTAAAGCAATTACATGGCGCTTGCATTTCATACAATAGAGCGACAACCATATGGTTCTCTGCCAGCCATCGATAACTCGTTACAAAACATGATCATCTCATACAATAAAATATAGCATCGCCTTGACCACATCACATCACAACATGCCCTGCAAAACAAGTTAGACGCCTCTACTTTGTTGTTGCAAGTTTTACGTGGCTGCTACGCGGCTGAGCAAGAACCGTTTACCTACGCATCAAAACCACAACGATAGTTTGTCAAGTTGGTGCTGTTTTAACTTTCGCAAGGACCGGGCGAACCACACTCGGTTCAACTAAAGTGAGAGAAATTGACACCACGGTCACCTTTAAGCAACTAGTGCTCAAGCAGTGAAACCAGTCTCGCAGAAGCGTGACGCTGTAATGTCGGTCCGGCCGCTTCATCTCACAATACCGCCGAACCAAAGTATGACATGCTGGTAAGCAGATGACTTATATCGCCCACAACTCACTTTGTGTTCTACTCGCGCACATGACATCAACGATAAAACCAGGCTCGATGCCATCGCATGGGGAACGAGTAATTTCAAAAAATTTCCTACGCACACGCAAGACCATGGTGATGGCATAGCAACGAGAGGGGAGAGTCCGCCCACGCACTGTGAGACCGAAAGCGAAGCGTTATAACAACGCTGTTGATGTAGTCGACGCCTTCACGATCCGACCGATCCAAGCACCGAACGACGGCACCTCCGAAGTTCTGCACACGCTCAGCTCGATGACGATCCCCTGACCCGATCCAGCAAAGTGTCGGGATGAGTTCCACAAGACGACGGCGCAGGACGATGATGATGCTCCATCGACGCAGGGCTTCGCTTAAGCTCCGCGACGATATGACTTCTCCGCAAGGGCTTCGCTTAAGCCCGCGACGATATGACCGGGTGGAATATGGTGGAGGGGGCACCGTGACACGCTAAGGAACGATCCGTAGATCAACTTGTGTGTCTGGGTGCCCCCCGCCTCGGTGATAAAGGAGCAGGGGTGCGGCCAGCCTGGGGCTACCGAGGAGTCCTACTCCCACCGGAGTAGGACTCTTCCTAGTTGGATTAGGATTGAGGAGGGGAGGGAAGGCGCCGCCTCCCTTGTCCTATTCGGACTAGAGGAGGGGCGCGCCCTGCCCCGGCCGCCCTTCCTTCTCTCTCTATGGCCCATCAAGGCCCATAGACTTGGGGTTCCGAACCCCGGTGTTCCGTAAGAACTTCGCTTTCATCCGAACCTTCCCAAGTCCAAACATAGGCTTCCAATATATCAATCTTTATGTCTCGACCATTTCGAGACCTTGTCATGTCCGTGATCACATCCGGATTCAACAACCTTCGTACATCAAAACTTATAAACTCATAATGAACTGCACATCGAAACGTTGTTGCAAGTGACCCTACGGGTTCGAGAACTATGTAGACATGACCTAGAACCATTCTCATCAATAACCAATAGCGGAACCTGGATGCCCATATTGGTTCTTACATATTCTACGAAGATCTTTATCGGTCAAACCGCATAACGATATAATGCTTGTTCCTTTGTCATCGGTATAATATTACCCGAGATTCGATCGTCGGTATCCAATACCTAGTTCAATCTCAAGCACTCGTAAGTCTTTACTCGTTCCCAGAATACATCATCTCACAACTAACTCATTAGTTGTAATGCTTGCAAGGCTTATGTGATGTGTATTACCGAGAAGGCCCAGAGATACCTCTCCGACAATCGGAGTGACAAAACCTAATCTCAAATACGCCAACCCAACAAGTACCTTTGGAGACACCCTAGTACTCCTTTATAATCACCCAGCTTACGCCAGGACGCTTTGGTAGTACCTAAAGTGTTCCTCCGTAAACGGAGTTGCATAATCTCATAGTTACAGTGAACATGTATAGGTCATGAAGAAAGCATTAGCAATATACTAAACGATCAAGTGCTAAGCTAACGGAATGGGTCATGTCAATCACATCATTCTCCTAATGAGGTGATCCCATTAATCAAATGACAACACATGTCTATGGTTAGGAAACACAACCATCTTTGATTAATGAGCTAGTCTAGTAGAGGCATACTAGTGACTATCTGCTTGTCTATGTATTCACACATGTATTATGTTTCCGTTAATACAATTCTAGCATGAATAATAAACATTTATCATGGTATAAGGAAATAAATAATAACTTTATTATTGCCTCTAGGGTATAAGAAACCTATGCCTCCGCTTCGCCATTGTCAAGTCGATTTGCCTTCGGCGTCGATCGGTTTCGAGATCATACCAAATCGAGAAGTTGCTTTGGACAAGGTCATTCTCGCTGGCCACTATCTTCAATCTAGTGTGGGAGTAATGCACGGCTCCGCCTGCGGTGTCTCACTTCTCCATCGATGTAATAGTCACCGAGGTCCCAGATTTTGCCGACTCGTATGGGCGGGGCTTGTCTCCCTTTTTCCACTTCTTCAACGCTGTGCTTTCCCATAACCATCCATATGATGCATTTGGGTCCTCAATCCATTATTTTCTTGCCGCCGCCTTTTGTCTGTGGAGGCAATGATGGGCATCCTCCTTCAGTTGCCAAGTCGCTTGCCACTTACTTCTCTCTCTCACTTGGCCAACCCCACCCAATGCTCGGGGTAATGAGAGCTTTGATTACGCACCTGAACGGAGGTTTGTGGATTGATTTCAGTCTTCCTCAGCCCGCTGGCTCTGGTTCCGCGAAATATTGCTATACGCGGATGTCGGGTGCCCAACCTCTGCTGAGCTAACATCGCTTGCTGTCCCAATCTCAAGCCGGGCCAGAGACGCCACGAGCCCCTGGCCATCTCGTTCCAAGGCCGCCGCTTCCTGAGGGTGCTCGGCGTGACGGGCGCCAAGGTGGTGAAGGAGTTCCCTGCTGTGCCGCATTGTTCCCTCTCAGCTGTCACATTACCGCCGGATGGGGCCTTCTTGGGCGTGAGGATCGCATGAGGCTCCGTGGAGGTGGGACTCGATGCTTCAAGCACCGAGGAAGGTGCTTCTGTCTTGATCAGGGGACCTTCCCGCAGGGCTCCTAAGAAGGGGGCTTTGTTGTACTTTTTTTGCTCTAACAGGGGCGACTTTTGTGAATCGGCGCCTAGCTGATTTAATGGGATCAGTGTCTGCAGGGCCTCATGGGGCCTCAGCGAGAACCCAGGGTGGTGACTCGCCTGGGCCACGCCTCTGCCGGTCCTTCCTCGAGTGAAGTGAGCAGGGAGGCATGGGCCACCAGAGGCCGAGGGGGCTTCCGCTGGGATGACGGCCAAAAGCGGCACTCTTGAGGTGGTAGCTCTCGGAGGTTCAGACTATCATGGGCTGAAGCAGCTGAGAGCCGCTGCCCGCCACTAGTTTTCCCGGGCTGGGGCCCCCGAGGCCCCAACTCACCCTTCTTAGTGAGGCGATCTGCGCGGGCGCCAGACGACGCCTCACGCTGGTCACCTTGGTGCTTCTTCCTCGTCAGAGGCCGCACCCCTGCGCTGGAACTCCCTGCTGCTTCTGCAGGACTTCTGAGGCTCTGTGAAGAGAAGGAGGCCTTGGGCGGACTACCTTGCCGCCTGTTGAAGAGTAAGAAGTATTTCGCCATTGATGAGTAAGCCTTCCCCTTCCTAGTTCCTTTCTTATCTCCGTTGTTTCGGCTGATCCTTGCTCCGCAGGCTTCCCGCCGAAGCTCATGGAGATGGCCGAGGAGCCATCCCCGTGCTTCTCGCCTCCACCGCCTTCGAGCGCCTCCGATCCCCAAGCAAAGCCCTTGTGGTGAGGTCCGCCGAGAGGCGAAGCCATCCCTGCTGCGATCGCGGCTCAAGACCTCACGACTCCTCCTTCGCGAGCCTTCTCAAGCATAGCCAGCCTGCTCTTGGGCTTCTCGTCTGGGTCGTGATGGCGATTACCGAGGTCGGCCTCATGGGGCCTTCATTTGGGGATGGGGTGGCTCCAGGCCGGGCTTGCCGAGGCATGCCCGGCCATCGCGAGGGCGCCACTCTAGCCTCCGCCCGAGGGTGTGTGCTGATTCATGGGCTCCGCCAAGACACCCGGGCGGAGGACGACGCGGAAGACGCGCTGAGCGCGGCCGGGAGCGCTGCTTCGGCCAAGGGTTTCTCCCGAGGGCGGCGGACCCTGGAGCCAGCTTGGTGAAGAGCTCACGATGAAGACGCACGCCTTGAGGCCGAGGGCCCACGCCTGGCCGAGGAGAGGCGCAGCCGAGGTGGCTGTTGCTCCCTAAGCGCCACCAAGATGACTCGACAATGAGAAAACCGAGGCGCCACCGGGCGGCCTTCCTGGAGGCCCGCTCCCGGTCGCAAGGAGGCCCGAGAGGCTGACCGCGCGTGGTGGCGGCGAGGAGCGGGCGCTGGAACCCAGTGCCTGGTGCCATTCCTCGAGCAGCAGTGGAGCTGCGCTGACGGCTCAAGGCCGGCAGAGGTGGCTTCGGCCGACCAGCAGAGCTCCAGAGGCGTGAGGAGGCACGACGACGCCGGAGCTACCGAACGCGCGACGTGGATCTTGAGCGCCCGAGACGAGGGAGCGCTGGTGACGCAGCGCGAGGATGACGTTGCTGCGCTGGAGGCCCGAGTCCCGAAGAGGTTGAACGCCGGGTGGCGACGGCCCGCCTAACCTTGAGCGCGAAGTTCAAGAGAGGCCGGGCTGATCGTGGTCGAGGCCAAGGCAGTGACCGCCGCTCGAGGGCTGGGTGCCGGATGAAGTGACGCGGCTGGCCGACGCTTTCCTGCCGCTTCTCGGCGTGGCGTAGGAGGTGTTGGCTACCGCCCGCGCGTAGGCGCTTTTTCTCCGCCAACGGGTGGACGAAGCCGAGGCCGCGAAGCGGCGTAACGAGGACGCAGATATCAGCATGATCTCGGAGCACGAGCATGTCCCCATGGTTTCCACGCCCGGAGAGGGCTACACGGCCTTTGGGTATTCATGGGCGGCCGCTAAGCTCCCACGCAGTCAATTATGCCGGCAACCTTCGGGCTTACCGACGGGTGACGCAGCTGGAGGTGCGGTCGGTCAAAGCCAACAGTTGTGGAGGAGAGGAGCCGCGCTCTGCTCGGGCGCCGCTTTTTCGCAGTCTTCAGCCATCTTTGGAACATGGACCCCAATCTCGATTTTGACGCCGTTATCGCCTTCAAGATTCTGTGCCGCCCGGGACGAATTCGGGCGACCGGGTGGAAGATAACGTGATGCCCTCGCCGTGGCCTTTTGCTTCGATAACGACGGTGTGGTCGTGGCTGCCGATGAAGGTGGTGTGGTGAACGGCCCGATGCCGCCGACGGCAACGCTGGAGAGCGGCGGCGAGGCCAGCGAGGCCAGCAACGATTCAGAGGTGCCCCGAGGATGCATTGGGGATCTATCCGACCGATCGCTGTTGTCCCCGCTTACTCCTCAAGCAGATAGAGTTCGGCCGCTTCTAAAGGTTGTAAGAGCATTTTGGGAGGGAGCCTCATGTAAAAACTTGCATTCAACGATTAGTAGATGCGATATCACCCATACCGTGCTAAGTGGCTGGCTTATGGCTGCTGGCTGGCTTGTTTACCTTCGACCCGTGGCCCCCGAGATAGCTCTTCAAGTGAGGGCTGGTGTCCCGAGGGTCTCCTGAATGAGCCCATTGAACCTGTAATGAAGACCTCCTGAGAGGGCGCGGCGACGGCAGTCCGGGCTGCACGCAAGCTAGGCCTGGCCCGGCTCACGAGGGTCTCACGAGGGGAGGCAACTGAGGCAAAGTGGTAACCAGAACGCGAGAGATTGCTCGAATGAGACTAAACACCCCTTCCCCGAACACACGCAAATCCTCAAGCTCAAATCCAACTTAAATCCAGCAGGGGAAAACGACAGCCAAGGGGAAAAGCAATGAAAGCAGAAAAAGGCTGCGTCTGGCACCTAGTCTAGTCTTGGACGCCTTCACCAACAAGGAGCTAAGTGCTGCCACTCGTGGAGGGAGCCCTGCCCGAGGCGGGCACCCCGAGACTCCGAGGCGGTACAACCCCACTCATTATTACGTGAGAGTGTCACGGGCGGCGAGCTTCACAGCACTGGCCTTCTTCACAGTATCGCCTTTGCTTCTTTATATCGCGAGACTAGGGCCAGCCTTTGCGCCACACTCTAGTGCCACCGATGACGACGGAAACCAAGGACGCCGCCGATGGGGTAGAGCGGTCGCCAATGGTTCTCTGACGACCACGTAGTCTCGCCGTGGGTAGGCCCCGAGGCACCTCCCGCAGAGGGCTACTCCCGAGGACGCCTTGTTCAACGCCCGGTGGTGATGCCGGATCTCGCCCTCTCCCGCAGCCTCCTCCCGAGTGGTAGGAAGCTGCGGAGGGGGTGCCATCCGCTGTGGCGACCTGCACCTCCCTGCGATCCATGGTTAGCGATGCCGCCCCCGAGGAATTAGCAAGACCATAATCATTGCTTCCAAATATGGGCTGACTAATTTCTGGCCCTGGAAGAGCCCAGCTCGATGCCTCGCTCCCCGGCCTGGGCCGAGGAGAGCCTTGTTCGCCCTCGCGCTGCGTCTTGATCCATCATGTGGGCAGGTACTCTTCCGCCGCCATCCCGAAGGCGCCAGAGTGTTCCGTAGCTATGGTTCGCTTGAGGCGCCCCACCGGGGTGAAGCGTGGTGGCCCATGGGCCGTGTCGTGGGTAGTCCTCTTGCTGGCCAGGCGGAGGCGCGCTGCTGGCCCGGGTGCCGACGGGCCCTGCTGGTTTTGGGGTGGCCTTGAGTCCGCTGAGCTGCGCTGGCGGCGTGGAGCCCCGCTGGTCACCCCGGGACTTGAGGGAGTTGGGTGCGAAGGGGTGAGCCTCGAGGCGGGCGGCCTAGGAGCTCTGCCACCCATTTAGCAAGACGCCACGGCCGCCTCCAACAGCTCTGACATTGAGCAGCTCGGCCACCGTGAGCTGCCCTGAGTTCGCCGCCCCTGCCGGGTGTACGCGCCGTGGGCTGGGCGTGGTTGGAGGCCTCGCCACGACTGCGCCGCCACAAGTGAGAGCTGTCGTTGCCCGTCTGCTGGCTACCTGCCCGTAGGCACTGCGGACTGCGAGCTACCGAGGCATGGGTTCGCCCGGGCGAAGGATCTGGGCGTGCTAGGGCCGCCTGTGGTTGCCTGCCCGGGTCGCGGACATGATGATGACTATGCGACGGACGGGTTGCAGTAGCAGGATTCCGCCAGACCCCTACCGCGCGCCAAATGTCGGATTTCGGGTTTCAGACCTCTAGGTTCGACATCGTGGTGCGCGCAGAGATCTCGCCTCTACCTACCCGCACCTCGTCAGCCCGCTAGGATCTAAAACTATGAAAGGAACAACACAAGAGACACAGGTTTATATCGTTCGGCCACCATTGTGGTGTAACACCCTACTCAGCAGTGTGTGGTGGATTGCCTCTTGGGCTAATGATGAACATTACAAGGAAGAACAGCCTCATGAGGGTCTCTGTTTGGCTGGTGCGATGAACCGCTAGGGGAATTCACGCTTCTCTTTCTCTCTCTGCTTGATCTCTTGATGTGATCAAGCTCGATCCGGGTTGAGCTGCCTCACCTCGGGGTGTCTAGTCCTATTTATAGGCAAGGGCCCTGGGCCTTCCCCAAATATTGAGCGGAAGGGCGCCAACTATTGGCCATTTTGAAGGGGAACATCTAGTACACTTATCCCTACTAAAGTTGGTCCTCGCTGTCAAAGGCCCGTGGTGACGACTTGGGTTCCACTGTGACCTCCTTCCTGCCGCTATTTGTCTTGGTCTTGTTGCAATCAAACGGATGCCTTTGCTTGATGCTCGGCCGCTTGCCCCTTTGCACCAAAGAGGAACGAGGACATCTGCTGGCTAGCGCCTCACCGGGCGCCTTTGGTCGTCATGGTTGGCGCTATGGGCACCTCGTGAGGTACCCCGCTTGATCTCTCTCGCCTTCTCGCGAGCCAGCCTGGACGAGGCCGTCCCGAGAAGCTCGTCGTCCGCCTCATGAGGCTTGGCCTCGCGAGGGTTTTAGCTTGTGCCGATGGAGATGGGTCAGGCTGGCCACACTTGAGCCACGCCGCAGGCCGCAGTGTGCAAGTCTGGGTACCCCTGCTCTTAACGCCGACACCTTTGGCCGGACACACTTTCCGGGTCATGCCCATCCTCGGAAGATCAACACCGCAGCCCCACCTAGGCACAACAGAGGTCAGCACGCCGGTCTAAATCCTATAGTCGCAGGGTCCGCCCATCGCCCATTGCACACCGCACGCTATGCACGCGGCCGAAGCGCACTCTAGCCCCTTAATACAAGCGAGGCTTACGGTCCAATCTGGCGCCGCCGATGTCAAGAAGGCTTCGCACCGATACCACGACGCCGAAAGTACCCATAATTGTTCCCGCAGACAGTTGGTTAGAAAGATAGGCCGCTGACCGACTTAGATCAAATACCAAGATCTCGTTAAACGTGTTATTTTGAAGTAATCGTGGATGCCGTACTCAAGGCTAGGCTCCACCTCTCCTAGGCGGTCTCAACTCGCCTCTGTTGTTCGCCACAAAGATCCACACGAGGCCGCCGAAAGTATTCCTTCAGCCCCCAATCCGTGAATCAACCATGGTACTCAACGAAATGACCACTTTAGTCACCACAGGTATCATATATTATGTATATAGATATACCGTGATCACCTCCCCGAGTGATCACGCCCGATAGTATAGCATGGCAGATCGGCAAGAATGTGGGGCCACCGATGAATACTAGCATCCCATGCTAAGCATTTAGGGTTGCAGTAAAGGTATCAACATTAGGAGCAAAGACACTATGCATCGTGGATAGGATTAACTTAAAGGAGTAACATGCTACACTACTCTAATGCAAGCAAGAGAGAGAAGAATAGGCTATATCCGTGATCGTATGGGGCTTGCCCGTTGCTCTCGCAAGGAGGGGTCATCAACAACGAGTTTATCAGGGCACCAAAGAAGTCCTGGTTCACCGAAAGAAGTAACGAGGGGGAATACAATAAATAACAGAGCAATCAAAGCATCACAAAGCTGCGAACATGGCAATACGCGGTGCTAGAGGTGACGTAACGCAGTAGTAGGTGATATCGGTGAAGTGGGGAAAACATCCGCGAAAGTATTTCTGGTGTGTGACATTTTCGGATAGATGAAATGGAGGGGGATTGTTGCATGTTCGCTATGCGTTAGGGACGGCGGCGGACAAACGGATCAAGGGATTCGGATTCGTCTCGCTGCTTTGAGCAACTTTCATATATAAATTATTTCGATCTAAGCTACGGTTTATTTTATATGATTTTCCAAAGTTTTAATAATTTTTCTCGAGTTTATTTTAATACTTAAAATAAAAACAAAGAAATACTTTTTGTTACCTCAGTGCTACCTAGCCCATGTGTATGATAGTGGGGCCAGGGTCAAAGTCAACATCCAATCAGTTGGTCAACGGTCAAAGTTGACCTGGGTCAAAGTGTGAATAGTAAAGTTGGGCCTACTTGTCATTGACTGATAATGTAACTAAAGTGCTAAACAGTTTATATAGCGATGGGACCCATATGTCATTGGCTATTAGCACTAATTAATTGGATTGGCTCCATGTGCCACAACACAAACATGCACTTGGTGGCATCCATACGATAGCAGCACCTAGTCACATGGCTATGTACTGGGCTCATGCGCCATGCCAAAGAAGCGATAGCAAGAGCACGCAAAGAGCTTAGCAGCAAGACAAAGCAAAGATTAGTACAAAGCAGCCAAGCAATGTAGCAGTTGAAAAGAGCAGCTAAGTAGCCGTGATCAGAGAAGTAGCAACGCAAGCAAGAAGTAGCAAGAGCATTAGGTAGGCGGAAGGGCGGCAAGAGCAACAACAGTAGCAAGAAGCGGCATAGCAAGAATAACAGAAGAAGAGCGCGCAGCATCATCAAGAAGCTCGAGGATAGGAAGTAGCAGGGCAAGCGTGGCGTACAGGCACGCGGCGACTGCAGTGAGCACGGGCAGGGGCGGCGCGAGCAGCAGTAGTGGGAGCACACGACAAGAGCAAAGCATTAGACCCAGCGCAGCAACACGGCGCTATGCGGCGCGGGCCAAGATGGCATGCGGCGGCAGCAAGAGCAGCGCGAGCAATATGCATGCACATACGTACACGTACATGCGAACTCTGATGAGCTTGGGACAGTAAATGGCGACCAAATCGAGGCGGAGGAAGGGGAATCCGGAGGAGAAGATCACGAAGGAGCCGGGGACATGGTCGGGGAGGCTGGGGAGCGAGCTAGGCACGGTGTCTAGTGGCACGGCGATGATGACGGCATGGGCTCGAAGAAAATGCGCCTACGGCTCACGGAGAGGATCAAGAGAAGGTACGGGAGGAGGGGAAGCTCACATTGCGGCACACGAAGGCCGTTGGGGGGCTTAGTAGTGCAGAAGCGGCGAAGCGGGGTGATGGAGAGGGCCGGCGATGGAGGCCGACGGCGCCGGGGAAGAACATGGCGACGTAGGCGACGCAGAGCCGCTCCACCGGTCAAGTCAAGGGTTGCAGAGAGGACGAGGACGACTGGGGAAGCCGCCGGTAGCTCGAGGCGGTCACCGGCCCTTGGCCACGGCGAGGCGGGCGTCACTGCTCGCCAAGCGAGCCTGGGAGGGGAGGGGAGAAGGGAACAAGAGGATGAGGGGGCCATGAGTGGTGAGAGTGAGGAGGCCGAGGCGGGATGGGATCAAGAGGCGAGGGGCACTCTTATCCCTTGTCGGGCGCCAAGTAGGTGGTTCGATGGGAGCCTCTACCAGAGGACGCACTGGGAACAGGATGGGCTAATCGATAGGTGGGCTGTTTTGTCTGCTCGTAATGGGAAGCCCGGGATGTAGGTTTTCCTTCCTTTTTTTTTGCTTTTAATTTTCTTTTAAAAACTTCTGCTCTAATTCTTTTGAAAACATTTTTCCTTTATAAAAACAACACTGCACTTTTAATTTATTACTCTAATTTAGGACACGCCACAATTAGTCTAGCATTTAAATAAAATAGTTTTGCATTTTTATAATCTAAATAGCGAATAATTTTTTAACCACTGTTTTAATTAGTTTAGGGCATTTAAAACTTCTAAAAAATGTTGGTTCACCACCATAATTAGTTATGGAATACTTTGAAACACTGTGAACATTTTTGTTTTGACATTCAAAACTTTGAATTTTTTACTTTATTTTAAATTTGATTTGAATCGTTTTGAATCAATGAGATTAAAAATAATAGGTGACAAGGCGTCATTTGTAGAGGGTTACAGTAGCTTAATTATCCGGCATCACGTGTTTAGCAAGAATGTTTCTACCTACGCATCAAAAACTACACAATTTTTCGTCAAGTGTGCTGTTTTAACCTTCAACAAGGACCGCGAAGTTAAACTTGATTCAAGTAAAGTAGGGAACAGGCACCCACCGCCAACTGTGTGTGAAGCACGCCGGTAGAACCAGCCTCATGAACGGGTCATGTAATGTCGGTCTCGCCGCTTCATCCAACAATAATCAAAGTAAGACACGGGTAAGCAAGATGACTATTATCACCCACAACTCATTGTGTTCTACTCTGCATATAACATCTACGCATAGACCTGGCTCGATGCCACCGCTAAACGAGTATTTCAAAATTTTGCCCATGATCACGCAAGATCTATTTAGTAGAAGCATAGCAACGGGCGGGAGAGTGTGTCCACGCACTGAGACCCAAAGCGTAGCATTTAGTAACAAGGTTGATGTAGTCGAACGCCTTCGCGATCCAACCGATCCAAGTACCGAACGACGACACCTCCACGATCTGCACACGCTCAGCTCGATGACATCCCCTAACTCTTGATCCACTTGGAGGCCGAGGAGAGTTCTATCAAAGACACGGCGTGGTGATGATGATGATGGTTATTTGCATAGGGCTTCGCCTAGCACCACGACCCATATGACCGAAGTTGTGTAGCTATGGAGGGGGCACGCACACCGCCAAGAGAAACTTTGATGTGTCTTATGCCCCCACGAGACATACAAGTGGGGGAGGAGAGGAGGCCCCCTGGGGCCATGGGGAGTCCTACTTGACCTTGGCCCAAGTAGGATTCGTCCCTTTCCTATTCGGAGTAGGAGAAGAAGGAAGGAGGAAGGAAGAGAAGGATGAGGGGGGCGCGCCCCCACCCCTTTTCCAATTTGACTGGCAGTGGGGAGCGCCACCTCCCTGGCCTCTCTCTCTCCACTAAGGCCCATGGTGGCTCATTAACCTCCGGGGGGGTTCCGCAATCCCCAGATCAAACTTATCCGAACGATCCAACCATTCCAAACCGAATGTAGCCTTCCAATATACTTAATCTTTATGTCTCACCATTTCAAGACTCTCGTCATGTCCATGATCTCATACGGAACTTCAACAAACTTCGGTTCATCAAAACACGAAACTCATAATACAAATCGCCATCGAACGTTAATCGCATCTATGGGTTCGAGAACTATGTAGACATGACCGAGACACCTGTCCGGTCAATAACCAATAGCGAACTCGGATGCTCATATTGGCCCTACATATTCTATGAAGATCTTTATCGGTCAAACCGCATAATAACATACACGTTGTTGCCTTTGTCATCGCAGATATTATCGTCTATCTTCGATCAACGTGGTGTCATCATACCTAGTTCAACTGTTATCGGCAAGCCCTTACTCGCCTCCATAATGCATCATCCGCAACTAACCTGATAACCCACAAGTATAGGGGATCGCAATAGTTTTCTAGGTAGAGTATTCAACCCAAATTTATTGATTCGGACAAGGGGAGCCAAAGAATATTCTCAAGTATTAGCAGCTGAGTTGTCAATTCAACCACAATTTGGATAACTTAGTATCTGCAGCAAAGTATTTATTACCAAAGTAATATGGAAGTAACGGTAATGATAGCAAAAGTAATATTTTTGTATTTTGTAGTGATTGTAACAAAGAGCAACGGAAAAGTAAATAAGCAAGAACAATATGTGAAAAGCTGTGAGGCATTGGATCTGATGATGGAGAATTATGCCGGATGCGTTCATCATGTAATAATCATAACATAGGGTGACACGTAACTAGCTCCAATTCATCAATATAATGGTGGCATGTATTCGGAATATAGTCATACGTGCTTATGGAAAAGAACTTGCATCACATCTTTGTCCTACCTCCCGCAAGAGCGGGTCCTAATGGAAACTAAGGGATATTAAGGTCTCCTTTAATAGAGTAACGACCAAAGCATTAACACATAGTGAATACATGAACTCCTCAAAGCATGGTCATCACCGGGAGTGGTCCCATTATTGTCACTTCGGGTTGCCGGATCATAACACATAGTAGGTGACTATAGACTTGCAAGATAGGATCAAGAACTCACATATATTCATGAAAACATAATAGGTTCAGATCTGAAATCATGGCACTGGGCCCTAGTGACAAGCATTAAGCATAGCAAAGTCATAGCAACATCAATCGAACATAGTGGATACTAGGGATCAAACCCTAACAAAAACTAACTCGACTACATGATAAATCACATCCAACCCATCACCGCCCAGCAAGCTAACATGGAATTATTTACTCATCGTTTGCGAGCATCAGGAAATTGGAGATGGAGGATGGTTGATGATGACGACGGGCGACGGATTCCCTCTCCGAGGCCCCGAATCGGACTCCAGACCAGCCTCCCGAGAGGTTTTAGGCTTGGCAGCGGCTCCTGTATCGTAGAAAACGCGATGAATTTCTTCTCTGATTTTTATCCTCGAACACGTAATATATGGAGTTGGAGTTGAGGCAGGAGGAGCGTGGGGCCTCAGGGGGGTAGGCGCGCTCATTCCTCGTGGACAGGTGGAGGCCCCCATATGGACTCTTCTTCCAAAGATTTTTAATATTTTCCAAAAATAAGTTCTGTGGAGTTTCGAGTCATTCCGAGAACTCTTTCGCACATAAATAACACCATGGCAATTCTCGGAAACAGCGCATTCAGGTTAGGTCCATTCAAATCATACAAGTTAGAGTCCAAAACAAGGGTAAAAGTGTTTGGAAAAGTAGATACGACGAAGATGTATCAACTCCCCCAAGCTTAAACCTTTGCTTGTCCTCAAGCAATTCAGTTGATAAACTGAAAGTGATAAAGAAAAGCTTTTACAAACTCTGTTTGCTCTTGTTGTTGTAAATATGTAAAGCCAGCATTCAAGTTTCCAGCAAAGATTATAACTAACCACATTCACAATAACACTTAGGTCTCATGTTTACTCATATCAATGGCATAATCAACTAGCGAGCTATAATAATAAATCTTGATGACAACACTTTCTCCAAACAATCATAATATGATATAATAAGATGGTATCTCGCTAGCCCTTTCGACAAAAACATAAATCGAGCACCTTTAAAGATCAAGGACTGACTAGACATA
>JAHIAM010003410.1:0-32867 GCA_021605205.1 Aegilops longissima | reverse complement strand
TGAGACATGATGGCAATGATGGAAAGAAGAAACTAGATCACTTGATGAAACAATAATAAGAATTAATAATATGTATCCTTCACCAATTTAATTGATGATAAGCAACGGATTTGGCACACTACTTATTTTTTTGCAAGGATTGATGAGAGATATAGCGCCAACTTGAAGAAGTCTTCGACGAATCACCGAGAGGATTGGAAAGGACGAATGAAATGATACGGTAATAAAGGAAGAGGAATCTTGAACGAACCACCGTAAAAATTCGGAAATGACTGATGAAAGAGAATGAATCACCGGGAAGAATTAGAAGAACAAATAAGCTAGAGGGGATTTAGATGCAAAAGAACAAAGAGATCATGAGCTGATTAAAGAACACTGGAACGAAGCACCGGGATAAATAGAGAACGATAACTGGCATGATGGCCTCCGGTGAAAAGAAATGGAAAAACAACTCCTGACATACTCCGGATGGGTAAGAAAGAATATCTGACAAACGGAATAATTTGAGAGGATAGCATGAAGCTAGAACCACGAATCTTCGAGAGAACGGACAAGATTTAGAGGAAAAACTTTTCTTCGGTCTTCAAATGACGACGAGAAACACTACCAAAATAACTGAGGTACTCCGGTAGAATGAAAAGCAAAGAGTTTGAGTCAACAATGAAATGGTTTGAAATCGATCTTGAAAAGGCATCTGACTGATGAAATTCATTCTTACGCCAAACTCCGAAAAGAATTGAGAATAACTCCAGGAAATTAGAAGAGTCGTAAGATCCTCGAAAAGACCGTGGGTTAGGCCCACCAAAAGAAACACCGTTGAAGGGATGTTGAACAGATAGATGATGCACCGAACAAATGAAATATTTGAATGAGGTGACAACTCGAATTAATTGAACACCACAAATCTCCCGAGATGATTTGAGCACTCCTAAGGATAAATTAGCAGAGGCTTAATGAGCAAATGGAAATATTTGAGCTGAGGGACGTAATACGATCGACAACGAAAAAACTTGAATTGGATCCACCGAAAAGAAAGGGATGAAGAATGACCTAACGAGACGAGAATTCACCGTTGAAATAATTGAGGGAAGACTCAAGAGGCTCCACACGTAATGGAATTGATGGTCGGAAGAAACTCGAACTCGGGGAATAATTGGGTGGAGGCGGGAAAACACAGATAACTTGGAAGGGAAAACGACTTAATATCTTGGAAGAGAAAACACCGTTGAAATCATTGAGGAGAGAGAGCAAAACTTCACACTAGTAGGATGGATACTCTACACGGACCGGATTCGAGAAGAAGAAGGGTATGGTGGGAAAGAAAACAACCGAGGATTGAACTTGGCAAAACAAAGAGGGTCGAATCGCCTTGACGTAGAAAATGCACCGGATGAAAAGAGATGAGAGCCAACGATTGGAAACCAACCGCATGAACCTAAACAAAATTTGAAGGGGAAGAGAAGTAATTCAAAGCACCCACGCCAAGATTCCTCACCAGAGCGTTTAAGGGCTGAGAAGTAAAAAGAATTCCTATCTCGACATAACTAGACTCTAAATAAGTTTTCTTCTAGACTCAACAACAGCCAAACTACATGCATCAATCAAGGGGCCTCTAGGGTCGGTCGAGGCTCGATACTAACTTGAACACGCTAATATGCGATACTATCCTAAAGAGACTCAAGGTCCCACCAAGGATAGAACCGCATATTGAAACGCTTTTGCAAGGTGGATATCATTACATCAACATTACATAATAGTGGGATACATCCAATACATACAAAGTCACACGAATACAACAATACAACATACAAGAACAACATCCCACTCACGGATGTAACATAAATAGAAACTCAAAAATATCCACTTCTGCTAGCCCAAAGGCCGACCCGAACCTATCCCGATCGAAGAAGGAGCGTAAGAAGAACTCCAATACAAGCAAACATCCATCTCACGCCATGACCATCGCAAACCTGTACTCAATCGGTGGTGTAGTAATCAGGAGCCACGAGGACTCAAAGAATCCCATTACCATGGGTATCAAGACTAGCAAAGCTTAAAGGAAAGGAAGGGGTAAGTGGTGAGGTTGCAGCAGCAACTAAACCTATATGGTGGCTAACATATACGCAAATGAGAGCGTAGAAGAGAAACAAAGGAACAATGGCACAACTAGTAATGATCAAGAAGTGATCCTGAACTCCTACTTACGCCAGTAGAACCTAGAAACCGTGTTCTCCTCTCGATCAACCCCAAAAGAGACACTCACGGGTTACGCACACGGTTGGTGTGTATTTAGAAGAGTTTGCTTCAAGTTTACTACAACCGGATATTAACAAATTCCCATCCGCCACATAACCGCAAGGCACGGCTCGAAAAGTTTATACCCGCAGGGTGTCCTAACTTAGCCCATGATAAGCTCTCGCGATCAACGAAGGATATTCTTCTCCCGGAAGACCCGACCGCCTTTTAATCCCGCCACAAGACATTTTGACAGAATAAAACAAGACCAGCAAAGCCGCCTCGGATGTGCGCATAAATCCCGATAGGAGTCGCACGCACTCGCTCGTGGCACACCGGATAAGTCAAGTTACTTGAGTAAAACCAAGCCTCGAAGTTTCCCTGCAGGCCCCACAAGCTTTTGGTCTGGACCAACACCAAGGAGCACCGGCCCGGGGCAAATAGATGACCCTTGGGCTCCGAAACCCAAGGGAAAAGGGCATAGGTGAGGCAAATGGTAAAACCAATGTTGGGCCTTGCCGGAGGAGTCTTATTCAAAGCGAATCAAGGGGGTCCTATAATCACCCAACCGCGTTAGGGACGCAAAACCGGGAACATAATAACCGATATGACGGAAACTAGGGCGGCAAGAGTGGAACAAAACACTGTGCATAAGGCCGAGCCTTCCACCCTTTACCAAGTATATAGATGCATTAATAATATAAGAGATATTGTGATATCCCAACATAAACATAATCCAACATGGAGCAATCTTCATCTTCACCTGCAACTAGAACGCTATAAGAGGGGCTGAGCAAAAGCGGTAACATAGCCAAACAACGGTTTGCTAGGAAGGGTGACAAAGGTTAGAGGTTCATGGCAATTTGGGAGGCTTGAGCAGCAAGTGTAGGTAACGCAGCATAGCGATAGAACGAAGCAACTAGCATAGCAATGATAGTAGTGAGATCCAGGGTAGCGGTCATCTTGCCTGAAATCCCGCTAGGAAGAAGAACGAGTCCATGAAGAAGACGAACGGACGTAGTCAAACGAATCCTCACAACTCCGGAACGAAACCGAAGCTAACGAGAGAAGCAACCCAGAAAGAAACAAACAACATGGTAAATGCACAAGCATAAACATGGCATGATGCACAATCAAGTATGATGCATGCCCGGATTAAATGTTGTTAACATGGCAAGAGGTGAAGCATAATAAAACCACCTATCTAGGCAATTTTAAATGAGGCCGAACAACAAACAACAATTCCGAAAACCCCACATGCATTTAGCATTTTAATGCAAACACAATTTTAAACATTTTAAATGTTGTTATCATGATGCCAATGACATATGCAAGTTTTAAGCAATTTTATGAAAATGTTGATATGAGCATGATACGTAGGTATTTGTCGCTATGGCGTATGGAAAAGGGTGCCACGGCGATTTAATCCGAAAATGATGCCATGGCAATGATATCGGTTCCGTAGCTCATGGAGATACCGTGCAAAGGAAGCGCATGGATGCGGAACATGCTAGAGATGGTGGGTGCTCCCCATACCGGGTTCCCACGGTTAGTGGCATGGAAACGAGGACAATTCGGACACAAGGGCAAACGGTACATCTCATACAACACATGCATTCGGTCCACGGCAGTCAAGCTTTCGGGCGGTTATACCTTCAAGCTGCATGCATTTCGATGAAGGTTCAAAAATGTCGAGGGAAGTAGTCGCTCACGGGTCGAGTGGAAGTAGTCGCTCAACGACGGTAGTGGAAGTAGTGGTACACGGTGACAGAGGAAAGTAGTGGTACACATCTGGAGAGGGACTTGACGAATCCGAAGTTCTTCGGGCAAACAGTATCCGCTCGCTGTAGTCGCAGTATGGTTCAGACGCTCGCGCGCTCAGAGGTACTTTGGCAACGAAGGTACAAGCGCCGACATCGACTTGTCGAACCCGAACTCTTCGGGGCGCTGTGGTACTTGGCGAATCCGTAGTCGCGGCATGTTCCAACCTCGAACTTGAGGGACACCGACGGGCGTGGTACTTGGCGAATCCCGAGATGGCGGAAGACGAACTTGGCGCCCACGATCTTGACGCCAACAAGCAAGCAGCGGAGAGAACGCATAACAGGCAACGGCAGCCACGGGTCATCCAAAGGAGGCAGAGGCCAAGGCGCCAAGGATGAGCGGCGCCGGGCGTGAGGCAGATGCGGGCGAGCTGGAGGCTCGCAGGGCCTCGGTGCTCGAGGAGAGGCCAAGGGCGGCTGATCCGCCGGAGGCGATGAACGGGTGGCGGCATGGCAGTGGCTTGAGCTCCCGGTTTCGCTGGCGGTCGGGACGGGCGAGGGAAGGTGAGGGAGCGGCTTGGGGCGGCGACGATGGGTGCAGGCGCGACGCTGAAGGAGGAAGGCCATGGTAGAGGAGGAGCGGCGCGGAGCAGAGGCGAGCTGGCGCAGCGGCGAAGATTGAAGGGCGAGGAAAGGTGGCCACGGCAGGGGAGGCCGCGTCTCGGACGCCGCAGGGAAGAAGCAGAGGACTCGGGCTGCAAATGCTGGTTTTAGTGGGCGCGGACGACGACGGCTGCGGGCGGCCGGACGCGCCCAGAGCAAGGAGGAGGAGGCACCAGGCTGCTCGATCTTACGAGGCTGGAGAAGGAGCTGCAGCACGGGCGAAGGCCGAGGGCCACGGGCGCGAGGAATGGGGCGCCATGGGGATCTCGGGCGCGCGCTCTTCTCCGTGTGAAGCGTGGAGTGGCGGGGTGTGGGAGGACGAGAGGAGAGATCGAGAGGAGGGGGTCTGGGCTAGGTTAACAGTGGCAACGGCTACCGAGGCCTGTGGGCCGGGCGGGCTGTTGGTTGGACCTCGATCTCGCCGGGCTGCACCTGGGAGAGGGAAAAGGCCAGAGGCCTCGCGGGCTGTTGTTGCTGGCATTTATCTCTTCTCACTTCTTCAAATCTCTCACAAAAAAACAGAAAAGCAAAGAAAGAAAAGGAGAGAAAAGAAATGAGTGGACAAGAATTTGGCAAGGATTATTTTCCTGACTCACAAAAATGCGCTTGTCCCAAGAAAATAGAAGTGAGCATGATCAAGATTTAATTCAAATTCATTTGAATTTAATTCAAATGGTTTGAACAAGGACGAGGATTTCAAAGTGCCCAAAATGTTGAGAATTTAGGAGGAGCCTCGATAAATGGAGAAAGAATTATGAGAGAGTTTGAGAACAAACATGAAGCAAAAGGCATGAGAATTGAATTGCAAGTGTGTTATGGTGATTCCAAAGTTAATGGAATATTTCAATATAGCTCCCTAATATTGGGAGGATATGTTATAAAGAGAAATCACCATGTGAATTCCTCGATTTAAATGGATCAAGATCCACACGATTTATTTATTTGAGTTTTAAAAAAGGATGCATGATGACATGATGCAATGCAAATGATGCAACGATGAATGCAAATAAACAAAATAAATCACACGACGAAAGTCGGAAAACATGAAGGCATCCAAGCTCCGGTCTTGGGGCCACACACATTGATCTCGAACGAAGCTCAAGACCAGCCTGCCATCGTGATGGGTACACTCCTGAAATTCAGTACTGTGATCTGCTTTATTCGATTCAGAGCATCACATTCATTCATGTCAAGATTTTGCATACAAGCACGACGTTATGTGAGGAGATGAACTTTTCGGTAGTGGTAAAACCCCCATGGGACAATGTCAAACCTCCATGGTTGGCGCCGACGCCCCCGTGGAAATCAAGGCTGGAATTCTATGCCTCACCCATTATCCTCAAGACGCCTAACATCAACCTCATTTTGGGGATGGATTGCTGAAAGCGATACCGCTTCAATCGCTTGCGCCACTAAGACCGGCCCATCTCGCTACACCCTTCCGATGAAATAATAAGCTACAATGCTCGCTCTGTTCGTAATGCCGAGGCAAGGCTCTATGCATTGAATGCATTGAACGCCGCACCCTCGAGGGCATTGAAAACATTCTGCTGCTCGCGACTTCCGTGACGCCTTTCCTAAAAACTTCCAGGATTCCTCGCTAGAGCTGTCGAATTCGCCATCGACTTGAAACCATGCACCACTCCTATAGCCAAGCCCCTACAAGATGCCGCCGCATGAACTCCTTGAGCTTAAGGAGGAAATCGACAAAGTCTCTTCAGCGGGTTTCATTCGCCCAAGTTGCTCTCCTTGGGGAGCACCTTCTCTTTGTCAAGAAGAAGGATGGGACAAACCGATTGGTCCAAGACTACCGTCCTATAAATCAAGCTACCATTCGTAATAAGTATCCTCTTCCTCGATCAATGATCTCGTATGATCAATCTGGCTGGTTCGCCGCTGTTCTCTAAACTCGACTTGAGGTTGGGTTACCACCAGATCCGTGGTTCGTGAAGAGGATATCCCAAAGACCACATTCGTGACTCGTTATGGTTCATACGAGTACACCGCCATGTCTTTCGCTTAACCAATGCTCCAGCCACCTTCTCTCGACCGATGAACTATATATTCATGGATTACCTCGACAAGTTCGTGTGGTTTATCCGGATGATATCCGGTATTTTCCAAGAACGAAGAAGAACATGTCAACATCTTCGCCTTGTGCCGAAAAGCTACGAGAGCATCAACTTATGCCAAGTTCTCCAAATGTGAATTCGCTTCCCAAGTAACCTATCTTGGGCATGTCATCTCTAAGGATGGTATTGCTGCCAACCCCGAACGAGTTCAAGCTATTCTCGATTGACTCCTCCAAGAACGCATAAGTCGAAGTTTTCGGTCTCGCCACTATTGCCATCAATTCATCGAGAACTTCTCCAAGATTGCTGTGCCTCCGACTACCCTATTGCATAAGGGCGCCAAGTTCCAATGGATGATAAATGTCGTGAAAGCTCTGTGCACTCAAAGACAAGTTGACTTCTGCCCCAAAGATTAGCTCCACTTGATACTAAGAAGGACTTCATCATTTATCGCGACGCTTCCCTGCCAAGGATTAGGCTGTGTCCTAATGCAGAGCGCAGTGATTGCTTATGCCTCTCGGCAATTGCGCCTCATGAAGAGAACTACCAGCCACGCACTCGAGCTTGCTGCTGTTATCCATGCACTAAAACAAGGGCGACATTACCTTCTCGTAATCGCTATGTAGATCTTCACCGACCACCAAAGTCTGAAGTATCTCACACTCAGCCGCACCTGAACCTCCGCTGCCAGAGATGGATGGAGACTGTAGACTTTTGAGTTGGGTATTTCCTATACACCGTGCAAGGCTAATGTAATGGCTGATGCCTTGAGCCGCAAGTCTTACAAGAACCACCTCCAGTGTTCACAAAGTTCAGCCTCACTGCTGAAGAATTCAGAAAGTGAACCTCCATATTGTTCCTCCGGTGCACTTCGCCCCTCCCGAGGAGTCTCGCAAGATGAATCTCCGTGTTGTTTCCTGTGGTTCCTCTATACCCTGGTCAGTTTAACCCGATCTCGTGAGCTCCATCAAGACAATACAGGATATGACTCGAAGTCCACAAGATTAAGCGCGACCTCAAAGAAGGAAAGCCTCATTCTTCACTATTATCGATGATGGCGCCTTTGTACTTCAAAGGCCGCTTAGTGGTGCCGTAAGAAGGAAAACCTGAATATGACTCAGAGGTTATGAAAGAAGCTCATGATAGGCCTCTATGTATCCATCCCGGTAGTACAAAGATGTACCAAGACATCCGCCAGAGATTCGTGGTCTAACATGAAGCAAGACATCGCTCGTTATGTTGTCGAATGTGACGCTTGGTCGTCAGATCAAAGTAGAACATCAAAGGCCTGGCGGAACTCGCAACCATCTCTATTCTGAATGGAAATGGGACCATGTTGAGATGGACTTCGCCACCGGATTTCCCAAGTCGCAGAAAGGTAATGATGCTATTCTTGTCGCCATCGACCGCTTTCTAAAGTTGCACATTTTCCGCGGTCAAAGAAACGATCACCGCTAGTCAGCTTGCAACTCTCTATATGTCCAGAATTGTTTCACTTCACGGTATTCCACCGTTATCGGCCTCGGACCGTGGCAGCTTATTCACTTCAAGATTCTGGGCAAGTTTCCAAGAAGCTATGGGGACTCACTTTATCTTTCAAGATCAAGCTTCATCCGCAAATACAAGGGCAAGTTGAACGTGTCAACTCAAGTTCTCAAGACATGCTTCGAGCTTGTGTTATTTCCTTCGCAAGAAATGGAGGAATCTCTCCGTATGCTGAGTTCTCTCATAATAATAGCTACTGCTTAGTCTCAAGATGGCCCTTCAAGTGTTATATGGACGAAAGTGCCGAACCCTCTCGAACTGGTCGAAATCGGGGAACGCCCACTCTTCGGTCCGGATATTATCCAACATGCCAAGAACAAGTCCGCATTATTCGCGAGAATCTCAAGGCTGCTCAAGCCACAAAGAGTAATGATGACCATAAGCATAAGGACATGGTCTATCAACTCGCGAAAAGGCCTATCTTCAATTACACCAATGAAGGGTGCTCACCGCTTCGGATCAAGGGCAAGCTAGCTCCTCGCTATATTGGCCCATTCACTATTCTCGAAAGGCGGAAAAGTGGCATATCAACGGAGCTTCCGCCAACCTTTCTCAGTTCACGATGTTCCACGTGTCACAGCTCCGACCGATGCTTCAAGGACCCAATCCGAGCAAAGGATCATGAAGTGCTCGAATTGCAACAGACCTCTCCTATAAAGAGCATCCGTCCGCATTCTCGACTGTTGAACGCCGCACACGCCGAAGGCGCATCAAGTTCCTCAAGGTTCAATGGTCGCACCATTCTCAAGATGAAGCCACTTGGGAACGAGAGGATCGCTCCTTGTGATGAATACCCCGACTTTTTCCTTTACTACTCCTAAATCTCGGACGAGATTTCTTGTAGTGGAGGAGATTTGTAACGCCTGGATAATCATGCTACAAGAATCCACGCTGATGGTGCCACGCCACCTCACACCGTAGTTAATCTCGGGTTAATTCAAACCGCTTCAAATTCAAATGCAAGTTGATGTCAACAAATAAAGTTTTCAAAAGTTGAAACAAAAATGTTCGGATTGCCAAATATGGCATAGGCAATTATGGTAGATGACACAAATTTATAAATTGCTTAAATGCCCAAATTAAATAGAACATAACAAGAAAAGAAAGAAAAGGAAAAGAAAGGAAAAGAGAAGAACCCCTCCCCTCGGGCCGAAGGCCCAGCTAGCCGTAGCAGCTGCCCACCCAACCGCCCAGCCTCCCACCTGACCGCACCCTCTCCCTCGTTTCGGTTCCGCCGCACAGTGGCACGGCCGCCACAGACCCTCGCTGGCGCCTGGGATAAGATCGCGTCACGCGCTTCCTCGGGTTCCTCCCCACTCGCCCCCGCCAGATCTCCTCCCATCAAATCCACTCACCTCTCCCTCTCCTCACGCCGATCCCGACTCGATCGCCGAGTCTTGCCGTCATTGCGTCACGACGCTGCCACCGACCTCCTCACCTCGCCGACGCGGCTCAACAGCCCCGCTGGCCATCCCCTACGCCCCTCTGCCACTCTCGGCTGGAACTCTGAGCCCTCGCATCGATCAAGGGCGACCTGCCTCCTCTCGCTCCGCTCGTCGCCATCGCTGTAACCCGCTACTACCGAGCACATCGAGTCTTCCCCTGCCCTCTCTGCAACGGCCGTGGAGCCCCCGAACCTCCTCCTCCTCCCCCTCCTAGCTCATCAAGATCCTGTGAGCTCGCCCCTGTCACACACTCTCCTTCGGGCCGCTGGCCGAAGCTCGTCATGCCATCAGCAAGCGTTGGCTCAAGGCCTCGACCGCTGCCGCTTCAAAGACGCTCTAGGGCCCCAACGCACCTATCCCCGCCCCATTGCAGCCTCTCCTCGCAGAGCCGCCACGCCTAAGTCCGCATCCACCTTGGCACGCCAGCCATCAGCTTCGACGAACTCCTCGCGACGCCACATCGGGTCCTAGTAGACGCGCAGACGACTTCGCTCGAACGCAACCCTCACGATTTTGGTGGCTCAGAGCCAACCCGCAGCTTCCCTGCAAGGCCGCCGATTTTGCCTCGCCCGAGTCGCCCGCGCCGACGCCGACGTGGCGCAGCGGGCCTCGGCTCGTCAGCCGACTCAAGGTCTCGAGGGCCCTCGTTGACCGGGTCAATCCAACACGGGCCGACGTGGCAGCCATCGCCACTCCATATGCGGGGCCCCATGCCATAAAAACAAATAAAACAAATATATAAACCGCTAATTAATTAAGTTAATTAACTAAAACCTAGATAGACACTGACTGCTGGGACCCACCCACTAATTAACCCATTTAGTTAGACTAAACCCCCGTTAGTGACTTCGACACGACATGTGGGTCCCATCGACCCACTGTTCTGGTTTGATCGGGTCAAATGACCAGTTGACCTGCTGACATCACTATGATGTCATGCTGACGTCATCGTTTACTATTCTGGATAATGTTGGATTTAAATAATTAATTAAATTCCATAAAATGATTTAAATCTTTAGAAAATCATATCTTTTAATCCCAGAATCTCGGATGAAAATACTTTCTACATGAAAGTTGCTCAGAACGACGAGACGATTCCTGACACGTAAACCTCGGGCTCACCACCACACCCCCCTAACCTATCAAACTCGCAACTTTCCCCCTCCGGCTCCTCCGCCCGAAAACGCGAAACGCCGGGGATCCTTTTCCTTTTCCGGATGTTTCTTCACCGTATCACCACATACCGCCGTTAGGGCACGCCTAGCATCACGCTTTTGCTTTGTCATGCATCGTCATGCATCTGCTTGCTTAAATATTCATTGTTCTTCCCTCTTCTTCCGCTTAGACACCGAGACCGACACGCTCAGCCGCCCAAAGACGACCACGGAGTTGACGAATTCTCTCTTGCCAGAGCAACCAGCAAGCCCCCTTGATCACCAGATATCGCCTATTGTACTCTATAACTGCTTGCATTAGAGTAGTGTAGCATGTTATCGCTTTCCGTTATACCTATCCTCGATGCATAGCCTCGCCTGTTACTATCTGTTGTTACCTTTACCCGCAATCCTACTTGCTTAGTATAGGATGCTAGTATTTCCATCTGTGGGCCTACATTCTTGTCCGTCTGCGCAATATATTATCGGGCCGTGATCACCGGGAGGTAATCACGGTATATACTATATACTTATACATGATACATGTGGAGACTAAAGTCGGTCGGCCGGTGGAGCACCCAAGTAGTGGATCTTTGTATGAGCGATATTGGCAGGTTGAGACCGCCAGGAGAGAGGTGGCTGGCTCGCTCGGGCGCTCACGGATACTTCACGCTTAACGAGATCTTGGTATTTGATCCGAGTCTGGCTACGGGCCTATACGCACTCAACCAACCACGGGAAAGATATGGGCACTGGGCGCCGTGGTATCGCCCAAAGCATTTCGTGACGCCAATGAACGAGCGAGCGTTAGCCACGGATTGGACCGAACGCCACTAGGCTAGGTCTGCTTCAGCCGCAGAACGCAAGTGTGTGTGCTCAGTATGGCGGGCCTGCACTTCGGGCGCCTAGGTTTAGACCGCGGTCGACCTCTCTCTATGCCTAGGTGGGGCTGCGACGTGTCGACCTTCCGCGCTCGGGCATGACCCGTAAAAGTGTGTCCGCCAAATGGGATCAAGCGTGTTGGATTATGTGGTGCACCCCGCAGGGAAGTTAATCTATTCAATAGCCGTGATCTTCTGTAATGTGACGACTTGGAGTTGTACCTTGACCTTATCACAACTAGAACCGGATACTTAATAAAACACACCCTTCCAAGTGCTGACACAACCCGTGATCGCTTTCAACAGTATGCACGAGGAGGGATCGCCGGTA
This sequence comes from Aegilops longissima, assembly GCA_021605205.1. NCBI lineage: Eukaryota > Viridiplantae > Streptophyta > Magnoliopsida > Poales > Poaceae > Aegilops > Aegilops longissima. The sequence goes on along the minus strand of JAHIAM010003410.1, from coordinate 20,778 downwards.
GGTTTATGCTATACGATGCTACTTGAGGACTTCACCACTCTTCTACATGTTGCAAGACGAGGTGCCTGTATGTAGTCTTCGAAGTGATTAGCTATGCCCTCTTATTCTCGGCATTCTCGCAGCTTCAGTCCAACGATATGGCCCTTTACACATATATCCATGCATATGTAGTGTAGCTCCTTGCTTATGAAGTACTTTGGATGAGTACTCACGGTTGCATTGTTTCCCCTTCCCTATCTCTACTCGATTGTCAAGCAACTGCACGATGGAGTCCAGAGCCGACGCCACCATCGATGACGACATACTACACCGGAGGTGCCTACTACTACGCAGCAGCCACCGACGACGCACTGTGAGTAGTTAGGAGGATCCTGTGCAGAGGCCTCGCGCCTTCTTCGATTGTATCCCAGTTTGTGCTAGCCTTCTTAAGGAAAACTTGTTTAACTTACGCCTCAGTACTCAGATATTGTTGCTTCCACTGACTCGCCTATGATCGAGCACTTGTATTCGAGCCCTCGAGGCCCCCGGCTTGTATTATGATGCTTGTATGACTTATTTATGTTTTAGAGTTGTGTTGTGATATCTTCCCGTGAGTCCTTGATCTTGATCGCATACATTTTCGTGCATGAATAGTGTATGATTGAATCGAGGCGCCACACTGGCACCGCCGCCGGCCGCCTGGCCCGCTGGCGTCGCCGTCTGGCCACCTTCTGCTCGTCATGGCGCCCACCACTGGCTGCCTGCTTCCCTCTCATGAGCTCACTGCCATCTCGGCCACTTGGCGCCGGGCCGCTTAGTCAGCATGGCTCAAGCGGCGCTTGCGACCAAAGACGGCACATGCCCAGCGCTCACACGTAGCCGCCTGCTAGGCCCCTCGGGTCGAGACACGCGGGCCGAGCCCCGTTAAAAAAAAAAAAAAAATGTAGTTTTAAAGAAATGTAAAATGTAATTAATTAATTAAATTGCCTTAATTAAATTAGTTAATCTTAATTAATTAACTTAATCCTGCTAAGCTACATTAACTAGGTTAATTAGTAGATCGAGAATGACATGGGGTTCACACTCGCCGACTACCAAACTTTGATCGTCAACTGGGTCCCTATTCCCACATGCCAGCCTTCGTACATTCTATGTACATAGGGCTGGGTACCCATAGCAATTTATTCATTTAATTTCAATTAAAATAAATCTAGGAAATTGGAAAAACAATTAAAACTTTGAAAATTAATATAAAATAACTGTAAGCTCGGTGAAAAACTTTGTACATGAAAGTTGCTCGTAACGACGAGACGAATCCGGATACGCAGCCCGCTCGTCCGCCACACATCCCTAGAATAGCTTAACATGCAACTTTCCTCCGTCCGGTCTCGTCCAAAATGCCAAACACCGGATACTTTCTGGTTGTTTCCTTTGCCAGTGACGCTGCCATCGTTAGGTCACCCTAGCACCGCAGATTGCCATGTTATGCAGTATGTTGCTTTCATTGCTCGTTATTTATTGTGTTCCTCCGCTATTTCTTCCGTTGATGCTCCGAGACCGCTGTCGATACCCCCTATGATCGACTACATCGACGATTTACTCCTTCCTTCTCGGCTGACCTTCCGTGCAAGCCCCCTTGATCACCAAATATCGCTTATTCCTTCTCTCTATCGCTTGCATTAGAGTAGTGTAGCATGTTACCGCTTTCGTTAATCCTATTCTATCACGATAGTCTCATCATTGTTGCTACAGCTTGTTACCCCTTACTCATATCCTCATCGCTAGTATAGGATGCTAGTGTTCCATCTGGCCCTACACTCTTTGTCCGCTCACCATGCTATATTGATCGGGCCGTGATCACTTCGGAGGTGATCACGGGCATATGCTATATACTTTATACCGTTACATTACTTATGATACTGCTCGAGATGGGGCTGAAGGCAGGTGGCTCCATCCCGTAGAGGTGGCCTGGGTTCCCGACGGACCCCGATCGCTACTTTGTAGCGAGCGACATGGCAGTGTTGAGACCACCTAGGAGAGAGGTGGGCTGGCTCCGGTTGGCGTCATGGATACTTAACACACTTAACGAGATCTTGGTATTTGATCTCGAGTCCGCCACGGCCTATACGCACTAACCAGCCTACGCTGGAACAGCTTATGGGCACTCGACGCCGTGGTATCACCGGGCCTTCGGTGACGCCACGACCGAGGCGGGCGGTCGCCGATTGGACTCGAACGCTTGCTAGGCTAGGTCTGCTTCGCGCCGCTCCGCAACATGCAAGTGTGCATGGGCGATGGGCCTGCACTCGCGCCATAGGATTTAGATCGGCGTGGTCGACCTCTCTCACAGTTTAGGTAGGGCTGCGACGCCTTGATCTTCCGGAGGCCGGGCATGACCCAGAAAGTGTGTCCGCCAAATGGGATCGAGCGTGTTGGGTTATGTGGTGCACCCCAGGGAAGTTTATCTATTCAATAGTCGTGATCTTCGTAATCGGACGACTTGGAGTTGTACCTTGACCTTATGACAACTAGAACCGGATACTTAATAAAACACACCCTTTCAAGTGCCGATATAACCCGTGATCGCTTCTAACAGGCAACGAGGAGAGGATCGCTGGTAGGATTATGCTATGCGATGCTACTTGGTGAACTTACCATCTACTCTCTTCTACATGCTGCAAGATGGAGGCTGCCAAGTGTAGACTTCTCTGTGACTAGCTATCCCCTCTTATTCTCGCATTCTGCAGCTTCACCACCGATATTGCCCCTTTACACGTATACCCATGCATATGTAGTGTAGATCCTGCTTCGAGTACTTTGGATGAGTACTCACGGTTGCTTTTCTCCCTCTTTTTCCCTCATTGCCCCGTGACTCCAACCTCGCCGCCCCACCCCCGCACGATCCCCTCGCCTCTCCCCCGATCGATCTAGATCGGGGCAGCAGGCCCCAACGCCATCGCCTCCCCTTCACCCCCATCGATCCACATCAGGACCCCACTCGATGCATCACCGTGCCACCCCACCGACGCCTCCTTCGCCGGATCTGCACTAACACCGCCACCGCCATCCTTGGAACCACCGATGCCGCCTTTCGCCCCCCGACGGATTCTCTCCGCCACTGGTTCCTCGCAACGGGGTGAGCGCGCCTCGATCCCCTGCTTCTCTTGTCGCCCGTCAGCTACCGCAGACTCGCCACGCCTGCTGCTGCTGGGCCCACGCCACCCGCCGATGCCCACGCGATCCGGCCGCACCAAATCGACTCCTGATGCCTCAGCCAAGACTCCCGTCAGCCAAGCTTTCCCAGCTGAGCCACCGTGACTGCCGCTTCATCACGCGGCGCTGCCCAGATCATGGGTCACCTTCGCCAGGCGCTGCTTCACCACCGCCTCCTGCTTCCCTCCCGCGAGCCCGGCGCATCCCAGCCCGCCATTGGCACTGCTGGCCACCAAGTGGCTGGCCTGCATGCGCCAGCACCAAGACGTAAGCCTGCCGCTCAGCGCCTGCCATTTAGCCTGCTAGGCCCTTGGTCACGCATACGGGGGCCCAACCTTGTTAAAAAAAAGAAAAATGTAGTTTAAAAATGTAAAATGTAATTAATTAATTAAATTAGTTAATCTTAATTAATTAACCTATTCCTGCTAAGCTAAATTTACTAGGTTAACTAGTAGATCGAGAATGACATGGGGCTCCACCCTTGTTGACTAGTCAAACTTGATCGGTCAACTGGGTCCCCCTGCCCACATGTCGCCCTTCGGTACATTCTATTTACATGTATCTGGGTACCAGAGCTTTTTTATTCATTTAATTTCAAATTAAAATAAATCTAGGAAATTGGAAAACAATTAAAACTTTGAAAATTAATATAAAATAATCCGTAAGTCGGTTGAAAAACTTTGTACATGGAAGTTGCTCAATCGACGAGACTTAATCCGGACACGCAGCCGCTCTCGTCTCACACACAACCCTAGCATAGCAAACACGCAACTTTCCTCCTCCGCTCCGCCCTCGTCCAAAATGCCAAACACCGGCGATACTTTCCCTGCTGTTTCCCCTTGCCAAGACGCTTATTATCGCGTAGGGTCACCCCTAGCACCACGTATTGCCATGTTATGCTTTTATGTTGCTTTGATTGCTCGTTATTTATTGTGTTCCTCCTATTTCTTTCCTAGAGGCTCCGAGACCGCTGTCGATACCCCCGTGATCGACTACATCGACGACGCACCCTCCTTCTCTCCGAGCTTCCGTGCAAGCCCTCCCCACTTGATCACCAGATATCGCCTATTCCTTCTCGCTTCATCGCTTGCATTAGAGTAGTGTAGCATGTTATCGCTCGTTAATCCTATTCTTCCGTGATAGCTCGTCATTGTTACTACAAGGCTTGTTACCCCTTACTCGCTATCCTACCGCTTAGTATAGGATGCTAGTGTTCCATCGCGGGCCTTACACTTTGTCCGCCCCGCCATGCTATATTATCGGGCCGCGATCACTTCGGGAGGTGATCACGGCATATGCTATATACTTTATAATCGTTACATTACTTATGATATCGTTCGGAGATGGGGTCAAGGTCTGTGGCTCCATCCCGTAGAGGTGGCCCTGGTTCCCTGACACGGTCCCCGATCGTTACTTTTGTGGCGGAGCGATGTGGCAGGTTGAGACCACCTAGGAGAGAGGTGGGCCTGGCCCTGGTCGGCGTCATGGGATACTTAACACGCTTAACGAGATCTTGGTATTTGATCTGGAGTTCTCGCCACCGCCTATACGCACTCAACCAGCTATGCGGGAACATTTATGGGCACTCGACGCCGTGGTATCACCAAGCCTTCGTGACGCCAAGAATCGAAAGCGGCGCCCGAATTGACCGAACGCCGCTAGGCTAGGTCTGCTTCCGCCGCTGTCAATAATGTGTGTGCAATGGGCCCACACTTTGCGCCATAGGATTTAGACCGCGTACGTGGACCTCTCACAGTGCCTAGGTAGGGTCGCGACGTGTTGATCTTCCAATGCCGGGCATGACCCAGAAAGTGTGCCCGCTAAATGGGATCGAGCGTGTTGGGTTATGTGGTGCACCGCAGGGAAGTTTATCTATTCGAATAACCGTGATCTTCGGTAACAAGACGACTTGGAGTTGTACCTTGACCTTATGACAACTAGAACTGGATACTTAATAAAACACACCCTTTCAAGTGCAGATATAACCCGGTGATCGCCTCTAACAGGCAACGAGGAGAGGATCGCCGGTAGGATTATGCTATGCGATGCTACTTGGTGAACTTACCATCTACTCTCTTCTACATGTCTGCAAGATGGAGGCTGCCAAAAGCGAGACTTCGACAGACTAGCTATCCCTCTTATTCTCGCATTCGCAGCTCACCCACCGACATTGCCCTTTTACACGTATACCCATGCATATGTAGTGTAGATCCTTGCTTAAAAGTACTTTGGATGAGTACTCATGGTTGCTTTTCTCCTCTTTTCCCCTTTCCTTCTACCCTGGTTGTCGCAACCAGATGCCGAGCCTGTGAGCCGACGCCACTGTCGACGATGACTCAGATTACAATCGAGGTGCCTACTTACTACGGCAGCAGCCCAATGCCGACGCACATGTGAGTAGTTTAGGAGGATCCTCAGCAGGAGGTATGCGCCTTCTTTCAATCAGATCCGAGTTTGTGCTAGCCTTCTTAATGCAAACTTGTTTAACTTATGTCTGTATTTAAGATATTGTTGCTTCCACGACTCTTCTATGATCGAGCACTTGTATTCGAGCCCTCGAGGCCCTCGGCTTGTATTATGATTCTTGTATGACTTATTTATGTTTTTAGAGTTGTGTTGTGATATCTTCCCGTGAGTCCCTCGATCTTGATCGCATATCGCTTATGCGGCATGATTAGTGTACGATTAAATCGGGCGCCACATCGGCCGGCAAGCCTCCGGATCATCTTGGCGCTTTTTTTCCTTCAAATTCTTGATTATCCATTGATGGAAGTCGTGTATCCCAGCTTGATACCGTCAAAGCTCTAAATACAACTTCATCGTCAATAAGGTTGATGGATCAATATCAGGAGCGAAGGTGTGCTTACGCCGGTGGGATGAGATCCACCTCTGATGAACCAAAGGTCTTCATCCTTGTTCTCAACATCATAAGTCACCGATATTGGGATAGATTGGTCTCTTCAGCCAATTTGCTTGCTAACGGACGATTGCTTTTGCTATTTCTGCAAAATCATCAGCTACCAAGGAGATCCGCCTTCTCTTTACACCTCGGGTAACCATCGGCCAAGTCTTCGTGGTCAAGATCTGCTTGCCATGCCTTTGCCCGCTTAAGGCGCGTCATGGCGCCGCTCGCAGCTGCTCGCTTTAAATTTTCGATCCTTTGGGGCAGCAATCGATAATTCTCTAATGTTTCCTTGATGAGGATGGGTGGATGTTTTATGAATAGCAGCAGCAATGGTCCGTTGAGCACCAAAGGTAGAGCTGTTCTACAAGAGTATAGATAGCCTTAAGCTTGATGCGCATGTCCGAGCCCAACTTGACGCTCGAGCCCGTGATCAAGAATTTATTGATAAACCGGTAGATAATTATGATATGCCCGCTTGCTTAAAGAGTCATTTTTACTACTTACCAAGATGGCTGATGTCATGCTATTGATCCGATGTTTAAATCGGACAACTCACACCATCGTTTAATGGCTGCCTCGACGCCCTCTCGCCTTCTTTAATAGAGCCGCTTTCTTGGTCTCCCAAATGCTTTCTCGCTGAAGTTTTGTTTCAACTGCTCAATGTTTTCTAAGGCAGTCTTCAACTCCGATGGCTTTTGAAGTCTCCGATTGCTGAGTTTGAATATTGGCTCGTGATCTTTGACTTGGGATTCCTTTTCATTTAGTTCAGCTCATGCTATATGAACAACATGGAAGGTATCATGATCATGATTATTTTTAAAGTCCCAAGAACAATACAAGTATTATCCTTGGTACTTGGGGGCTAATTCCTATTGTTCTTTATACTTACAAGTTTTTATGATGGCCCGGGCAAAATGATGTGATCCGTTTATAAAGGCTACATAATTGGATTTTTCAGCCATGGTGATAAGTCTCGTTTATTCATACCGATTAAACCGCCCTTGGGGGCTACAGATGCAAAGTTGATCATCACATTGAAGTCCCGCTTAACTTGATAGTTTGCCGCCCTTGGGGGCTACTAGTGATGATGTTCATCTATTTGTGACTATTTGAAAGTCTACAATATATTCAATTCTATCATATTCTATAGACTTGGCATACCGATAGAGATATATTTATGAGGTCCATTTTGTTGGATTACCTCATTGCGCCCTTCATCAAGTTGACCAAGCTGGCTTCAAAATCACGGCTGGTATACTGATGGTTCAAATAACCGGAGTGGATCTCTTGGGCGCCGAATCGGACGAAGCTTTCAAGTTCATCCTTCCACTTGCCTTTATCGCCAGCCAGAAAATTCTTCCTGATACTGCTGTGCTTTGATAAGGCAAGAGGGTTACCGGCGGGCCAGATAACCAAGCCCAATGATGATGACATCGCCGCCTTTATCTTCAAAGTGGACTTAATGGGACTTCACGGTTTGGTGATGGCCGGCTCAACACCTATATGATCCGTGGTGATGTCGTGCTTCTTCCGTATGGCGGTCATCAATAGTAGTTTCTCTAGCGGTTGATAAGAGAGCTCCGCAATTGCTTTTTCCGGCTCAAAAGGTTTGGAATCTTCATCCGCTTTGTTTAGTTTCGCTTTCTTGCTAGGCTTGGCCATGCCACGTAAAATAAGAAATACAAAGATATCGCATGTCAATCGTGCATGAAGTTTCAAATGATGGAATACACCCTTACCTGTACATGTTTGAAGGTGGGATTTGAGTCCCTTTGAGTCGCCGGAGGAGGAATGAGATGTTCTCGATAGTTTGAGCTCGGACGGATTAAGAGGTTGTCGAAAAGACCCGCTTTTGGGATAAGATAAATCAGAATATTTGAAACCTCCTATTGACGCTATGCAGGTGTCAGTGTGTTTGGTAAGTCGGAGGATAAACTCCACCGCCACTCCTGCCAGTTGTGCGGCTAGCTTCATGTTGTCTGCTTTCTTCAAAATAAATTTGGGATCCAAGTGAGCTAAAGGGTGAGAAAATCTTACTTTACGGCTTTCTTTGTCGAAGTCGTCGGTGTTGGCAGAGGTTCTCACCGGAGGAAAGAGTAATTACTCTTCATCATCTGCACGGGCTGGCCTCTCGTGATCATCCTCGATAATTAATAGTCATTGCTAATAAGATGTACAAAGAATGAGCCAAGGAGTCAAGTTCTACTCCGACTGTCATCATCATTCTTTATCATCCAAGTTGAATAACTTGAAGGATTGGATTTCTTATTAGCGTGCTTTTTGATAGCTTTGCTCTTCGCCTGGTTTTCGCCTCGCTTATCCTGCAGTGTTTCTAGTCCAAAAGGGTGAATCGCCTCGCAAAGATTAAATGGGTATGAAAAAGGCAGTTTAAGTAAGGATATGTTTCAACCGTGAAACTGTAAAAATCTTACAAACTGGTGGTTTGTTCAAAACGCAGAAAGGATTTAATCCAACTTTATCGTAGTCTTCCAAGCTCTCTATTCAATAGAGTTTTGGTCATATTATTGATATCTTCATCACCAATTCAATATGAGAGTGGCGTTGAGGATCCGATAACTCACGGTATATTCATGCATTAAGTCGACGACGGGCTTAGAGGCAGGACTCTCCAGTGCAACCCAAAGATCGCACTGCATCAATTCCGTCAAGGCTGGCTATTAAAGCCCAGTATCTTTGAAAAACTGGCATGTACTTCTTCCGCTTTGTCACGCCGATGCGGTCCATAAGAGGATGTCTATTGCTGTCGGTTGCATGCTATAACCGACAAGGGATTTTCCCTTCCGAGAAGTATCTTTGCAATAAAACCAAGTTTTGTTCTGGGGCTTGGGATGATGGAAGAGGGCGGCTGGAAGGTGGCTTCTTTTCCGCCTAGCATCAAATGTCGCCTAGTTCTAGGTCGGGTCCGTCTGTGAACTCGTTTCTCACGGTTAAGTAATAAAACTCCCTGAATAGTTCTACGGTGGGCTGTCTGAAGGTACACCTTGCGTAATACTTGGAAGTTGCAGATGTTTGAAACAGAATTTGGTCCGTTGTCTTGAGGATGGAGCTTTGAAAAGTGCAGCACATCACGAAAGAATTTTGAGCCGGAGGGTTCAAGCCCCTGATCATATGATCAAGAAGACAATTACTTGCCGCCTTTTGGGCTCTGGAGGAGTTTCAAAGGTTCGGGACCCTCCATTGAATGACATCTTTCTGCTAGGACGCCGGTCTCGAGTAAATTCATAAAGTCTTCCTCGGTGAACTGGAAACGCACCCAGCTATGTGTTGTGTCGGCATTTGCCCATTTTTGGGAAAAGGCCTAAAAGAAAAAACAAATATTGCCGGTTTAAGATTAAACCGATAAGTCGGGCCAATGATTCAGAAGTAGTGCTATAAACGGCCGACAGCTTTAAGCCGGAGGGAGAACATTAAAGTACACATATATTCATATTGGCGGCTTAAAAGGGGACTAATGGTACCCATCGAGTTAAGGGTTCTCGCTAGTGGGTATTGTAGTTTAAAAGACAATTGTATTGTGCGTAACCAATTTATGAGGAAGTAAGCATGGTTAAATTGGAGAGTATTGTCGGGTTAAAGCGGTCTATGAAGCATGTAATGGCGGTTTAAACAGGGTCCAATGTCATATGGTGAATCACGGTTTACGGTATAAGCCACCATGGCGCTAGCCATTTATTTCAAATTTATCAGTGAAAATTTTGCTAAGTGATGGACAAACAGATTTCACAGACTAAAGTTATAATTTTGGATCTACAAATGTCTCAAAAGACAAGAATTCTAAACCTAAGGTGGCGGCAGCAGAAAAGTTTGGGTGCTCCGACGAGATCTTGAAGGAAAGATGTTATTCCGATGATAAAAAAATGAATGCTAAACTACTACCGCACAAGGTTCATGACCTACTTAGATTAAAAGCTGCTTGAGTTGAGGGAAACACCGAAGAACGGTGAAGGACACTAGTGAACAGAGGAAACCCTAATGCAGATCTGAGATAAAAAGAGAGGAGCACTTACAGGTGATGAGGAACAGCGGTGGCACGCCGGAGTTCTCTGGTCTGATTAGGTCGATGCAGCGGCCTGAGTTGGTACAACGGTTGGAGGTCGCGGCGGCAGAGCTCGGGTGACAGAGGAGATGCGAGAGGAAGACAAAGGCGAGGAGGCCAGGGGGAAAATGATAAAGACCCCCGTCCCTATTTATAAGAGGGTGCATACAAGGCATGCGCGAGAATCGAGGAGGTTGAAATCATCATGTGGCCATATGGACGCCTCGATTTTCGGGATGGTCATTAAGATAAGGATCAGTTAAGATATTCTGGGCCTCATGTGAAACTAATGTGAAATGACGTCATGGAGATTTAAGAAGATTCTGTGAGCTGACGTCATGGCGGGTTACAACAAGTTTATCAAACAAGCGATGCAAGATTTTGACAAGTCAGGTATTGAAGATTGATATGAACAAGTTCAAATCAACCTGTGGCCTAATGTTGGGGATATAACCATCGGGTATGAACCGCCCAAGAGGGGCCTGGTCATACCACCGTGACTTATCAATGAAAATGGCGGGTCATAGCAAGTCTATTGACGCCCAAGACCCGAGAGGCAACTTGAGGCCCAAGAGGATGAACCGCCATATGTATGACTTGTATTGTATGGCGTTTCCTAGTTAGTCACCAAGTCGGACACGCTAGTGTATGAGCCAGCCGACTCAGAAGTCACTGGGCATCAACCTCGTATATAAAGGTGACCCTGCAGCAGTTAAGGGAAAGAAACAAGAGATCGAGAACTAGGTCAAGCGTGATTCTCTCCTCGGTAATCAAAACCTAAGCAATACAACCCCAAACCGAGTAGGCCTTTACTCCACCGCGAGGGGCTGAACCAAGATAAAATCTCCGTGTCCTTTGTCCCGCTTTGAACCCTTTAAGCTAACCTAGTTGCAATGGCTCCATGACTAAGTCTCTTACACTAGGACATCTCGTCGTGTTAAGTCCACGATGAAGTGATGGTGAAGCTATCTCCGCAGGCTTTGCCTAAGCACAACGTAAAATATGACCAAGGGTGTAAACGTGGAGGGGGGGCGCCACACGCAAGCAATTGTTGTGTTTAAGTAGGGCGCCCCCCACATATAAATTTGGAAGGGAGGAGGGAGCAGCCAGAGGCACCCCCAAGCAGGCCGAATCCTACTTGGGGTCCTCCCAAAGTGCCCCTTACCATATTTGCTTGAGGGGAAGGAAAGGGGAGAGGGAAGGGGAGGCCGACTTTCCTTTCCTTCTCTCCCCAAGGGCTGCGGCCTAGAGAGGCACGCCAGCCCCTTGTGGGCTGGTGTGTTCTCCCTTGGCCCATATGGCCCATTAACCGCCCTTAGGGGGGTCCTGAACCCTTCTCGTGACCGATTTCTTCCTTGCGACATCCCAAACTCTTCCGTGTCCAAATATCATCGTCCCATATATCAATCTTTACCTCCTCGAGCATTTGGAGACCTCGTCATGTCTCAGATCTCATCCGACTCAACAACATTTGGTCACCAAATCATATACCTTATATAACACTATATCGTCAATGAACGTTAAGCTTCCGGATCCTACGGGTTCGAGAACACGTAGAGACATGACCGAGACACCTCTCCGTCAATAACTAATAGCGGAACCTGATTCCCATATTGGTTCCTACATATTCTACGAAGATCTTTATCGGTTGAACTGTTATGACAACATACATAATTCCCTTTGTCCATCGGTAGTATAGTTACTTGCCCGAGATCCGATCGCCGGTATCTTCATACCTAGTTCAATCTCGCTATCGCAAGTTTCTTTTACTCGCTCCGTAATACATCATCTCATAACTAACTCCTTAGTCATTTGCTTGCAAGCTTATGATGTGTATTACAGAGAGGGCCTCGTAGATACCTCTCTCGATACTGGAGTGACAATCCTAATATCGATCTATGCCAACTCAATAAACACCTTCGGAGATACCAGAGCATCTTTTATGATCACCTAGTTACGCTGTGACATTTGATAGCACACAAGGTATTCCTCCGTATCCGGGAGTTGCATAATCTCATAGTCGAAGGAATATGTATTTGACATGAAGAAAGCAGTAGAAATAAATTGAACGATCAATATGCTAAGCTAACGGATGGGTCTTGTCCATCACATCATTCTCCTAATGAAGTGATCCCGTTATCAAATGACAACGCATGTCTATGGTTAGGAAACCTTAACCATCTTTGATCAACGAGCTAGTTTAGTAGAGGCTTACTAGGGACACGGTATTTGTTTATGTATTCACACATGTATTTAAGTTTCCGATCAATATGATTTTAGCATGAATAATAAACCTTTATCATGAATAAGGAAATATAAAATAACAACTTTATTATTGCCTCTAGGGCATATTTCCTTCAGTCTCCCGCTTGGACTAGAGTCAATAATCCATATTACATTGTGATGAATCTAACACCCATGGAGTCTTGGTGTTGATCATGTTTAGCTCGCGGAAGAGGCTTAGTCAATCGGTCTGCTACATTCGTGATCCGTATATGTATTTTGCAAATCTCTATTTCTTCATCCTTGACCTTTTCACCTAATGGAGTTGAAGCCGCCTCTTGATGTGTTTGGTCTTGTGAAACCTGGATTCCTTCGCCAAGGCAATTGCTCCAAAGAGCTTCACAAAAGATTTTTGTTGACCCGATGCACTAGATATTACACTTAGATCGGATATGAACTCCTTCATCCGCATCTCTTCATGCGCTGCTTCCAAAGCAGCTATGTACTCCACTTCACGTAGATCCCGCCACGATGCTTTGCTTGGACCTGCACCAACTCACAGCTCCACCATTCAATATAAATACGTATCAGCTTGGACTTAGAGTCATCCGGATCAAGATCAAGCTAGCATCGACGTAACCATTTACCACTAGCTCTTCGTGTACTTCAGATGTTCTTGACCGCCGTCTAGTGAACCACTCATGGATTACTTTGGTACCTCCCTACCAAACTTATGGCAAGGCACATATCAGGTCTGTACACGCATAGATAGCATACATGATAGAACCTATGCCGAGGCACAAGGAATGCTTTCATTCTCTCTTCGCAGTTGGTCGGGCTTTGAGTCTCGACTCAATTTCACACCTTGTAACATGCAAGAACCCTTTCTTCGACTGGTCCATTTTGAACTTCTTCAAAACTTTATCAAGGTATATGCTTTGTGAAAGTCCTATTAAGCCGCCTCGACCTATCTCTATAGATCTTGATGCCCAATATATAAGCAAAGCTTCACCGAGGTCTTTCATTGAAAAATTCAGATTCAAGTAACCTTTTATGTTATCTAGAAATTCTATATCATTTCCAATCAACAATATGTCATCCACATATAATATCGTAAATGCTATAGAGCTCGTGACTCACTTTCTTGTAAATACAAAGCTCCATCGTAAGTCTCAGATAAAACCATATGCTTTGATCACCTCATCAAAGCGATATTCCAACTCGAGATGCTTGCACCAAGTCCATAGATGGATCACTAGAGCTTGCACACATTGTTAGCACCTTTAGGATCGACAAAACCTTCTCGTTGCATCATATACAACTCTTCTTTAAGAAATCCATTAAGGAATGCAATTTTGACGCCCATTTGCCGATTTAATAATCATAAAATGCGGCAATTGCTAACATGATTCGTGACAGACTTAAGCATCGCCACGGGTGAGAAAGTCTCATCGTAGTCTACTCCTTGAACTTGTCAAAATCCTTTCGCAAGTCGAGCTATCTAGACAATAACATTACCATCAACGCCGCCTTCTTCTTGAAGATCCATTTATTTTCTATGGCTTGTCCGATCATCGGCAAGTCCACCAAAGTCCACACTTTGTTCTCGCGACATAGGATCATATCTCATATTTCATGGCCTCAAGCCATCTCACGGAATCTAGGCTCATCATAGCTTCTTCTATAGTTCGAGGTTCGCCATGGTCTAATAACATGACTTCCGAATAGGATTATCGCACTCACTTGGTGCGGATCGTACTCTGGTCGCACTCCACGAAGTTCAAAGAGTAACTTGATCTGAAGTTTCATGATCATCATCATTAGCTTCCTCTCTAGTTGGTGTAGGCATCACGGAACAACTTTCATGATGTGCTACTTTCCAATTCGAGAGAAGGTACAATTACCTCATCAAGTTCTACTTTCCTCCCAATCGACTTCTTTCTCGAGAGAAACTCCTTCTCTAGAAAGGACCCATTCTTGGCAACAAAGATTTTGCCTTCCGATCTGTGGTAGAAGGTGTACCCAATAGTTTCCTTTGGGGTATCCTATGAAGACGACTTCTCGATTTAGGTTCGAGCTTATCAGTCAAGCCAAGCCTGACATAAGCATCGCACCCCCAAACATTAAGAAACGCATACCTTAGGTTTCTTGCCAAACCACGCTCATACGGTGTCATCTCAACGGATTTAGATGGTGCCCTATTTAATGTGAATGCGGCTGTCTCTAATGCATAACCCCAAAACGATAGTGGTAAATCGATAAGAGACATCATAGAACGCATTCATATCTAAGTGCAAGTTATGACGCTCTGACACACCATTAATTTTTCTGTGGTGTTCTAGGTGGCATCAGCCAGAAACAATTCTACATTGTTTTAAATGAAGGCCAAACTCAGAACTCAAATATTTGCCTCCGCTGATCGATCGAGAAACTTTATTTCTTGTTACATATGATCCTCCACTTCATTCTCAAATTTTTGAACTTTTCAAATGTTTCAGATTTGTGTTTCATCAAGTAGATATACCCATACCTACTCAAATCATCTCGTGAAGGTTAGAAATAATCGATACCCGCCACAAGGCTTCAACACTCATCGGACCACATACATCGGTATGTATTATTTCCAATAAGTCATTTTTTATGAACTTGCTCCATTGTTCCAGAGAACGGAGTTTTAGTCATCTTGCCCATGAGGCATGGTTCACAAGTATCAAATGATTCATAATCAAGTGATTCCAAAAGTTCATCTGCATGGAGTTTCTTCATGTGCTTACACCAATATGACCTAAACGACAGTGCCACAAATATGTTGCACTATCATTATAAACTTTGCATCTTTTGGCATCAATATTATGAATATGTGTATCACTACAATCGAGATTCAACAAGAATGCATCTATTCATCAAGGGTGCATGACCATAAAAGACATTATTCATATAGATAGAACAACCATTATTCTCTCGACTTAAATGAATAATCGCCTTGGCAAAGAAACAAGATCCAGATATAATGTTCATGCTCAACGCTGGCACCAAATAACAATTGTTGAGGTTCTAAACTAATCTCGAAGGTGGATGTAGAGGTAGCATGCTGACGACGATCACATCGACCTTGAACCATTCCCGACGCCGCATTGTCACCTCCTGCCTCTAGCTAGTCCTTCGCTTATTCCAAGATCTCCTATTTCAGAAGTTACAAATATGAGCAATCTAACCAGTATCAAATACCACCAGCGCTACTACTTAAGCATTAGTAAGGAACACATCAATAACAAGTATATCAAAATACCTTTGTTCACTTTTGCCATCCTTCTTATCCACCAAATACTTGGGCAATTTCGCCTCAAAGGACTACTTCATTTGCAGTAGAAGCACTTAGTTTTAGGTTTGGGTCCAGCTTTGGGCTTCTCCCGGAGTGGCAATTTGTTTGCCATTCTTCCTAAAAGTTCCCTTTCTTTCACTTGCCCTTTTTCTTGAAACTAGTGGTCTTTTTAACCATTATAGCGCACTGCATTCTCAAATAGTCTCGATCTTTGTGCTCAAGGTCATCCCCGGATCAAGAATGTCGACACCACACAATACTGGAGGATTTATAACATGAGTAGCAATCACACACTTTTATTACAATCGAATGTCTCAAGAGAGAACTTAATAAAATAAATATGGCTTAAGGCCATCTAAAATACGATAACAAATGGAGGCTTGGAAGAATAAGCTAGTCCATCAACTCCAACGACATCACCGAAAGTATAGAACCACCACTCTAAACACCATACTCTTTCGTCTAAAAGTCTCGCAACATGAAACGTTGCAAGTCGAAAACGGGTCAAGACATGGAATATGTCACAATGTAACACATAGAGAATAATGGAAGAATAAGCCTATACTACATGCATATATGGCTGGTGGAAAGCTCTATGGTTACATTTTTGCGTAAAGCCAATTTTCCCTACCGCAAAGGAATAAATTTATTTAACTATCATGGTGGTTAGAAACATTGAGAATGGTTGACATGATTCTCAATCCCAATTAAAAGTACTCATTAAAAACCCAACAATATTAATTAGAAGTAACATGATGAGATTCACATGATATCCAAGTACTAGATACTCAAGATGTCCATAACTGGGACACGGCTAACCATGATTAGTTTATACACCTCCATAGGTTTGTGCACTTTTCCCCACAAGACTCGGGATCTCCTCCGCTTGATTTCTCGTGACTACATGGTGTTTGAGAACGGATGACCGAGACATAGTCTTTCGTAAGCGCTTAGCACCTTACATGTGGGTAGACCGTACTCAACCTACAACCCCTACATCAGCCTAGTCCACCCGTAAGAGTTCGCACAACTTAGTCAACTATGCTAGAGCCCATAGTAGCATGTGGCTGCACACGGAAGTTTCTAGTGTGAATAATCTCATGATCCCTTTGAGCCCTGGGTGGCGGTCCAAGAACATACAGTAAGTCCCGATGGAAACCAGCCTCAATCCACCCAGATGTGTTTAAGTTGCCACCTTAAATAAACCATTAATTAACAATCTCACATCTCTGTCATGGATATTCACTCAAACCCAATCCACGCCTACTAGCATAGCATGGCATAATAAGCAAACGAGAAGTAACTCCCAAGGGTTTGAAAATAAATCAGTAATAGGTACTACACTCATCTACTTCCCATCCCACAATTTAATTAGATCCTAATCATGCAATGTTTGAGGATAGATCTAATGCATAAAACCGGTAGTAGAGAAGGTATGATCAAAGTGTTACTTGTCTTGTCGATGATCCGCGAAACCTAGAGACTCAAGTAACAAAGCGATGACCAGTGTATTCTATCACACACAAACAAGCATACAATAAGTACTCATCTAATGCACAGGTAAAACTCAAATAGAATATCTAACCAGATAGTTCAACTTAAGAACTCCGTTTGCAAAAACAATCAAATCAAACGAAGCAACGAAAGTCAAACGGCGGAAGAAAAACAGCTTTGTTTTACTAATCTGGATCTAAGTCAAATTTACAGAAGCAAAACTTGTTTAAGTTGGTTATTCGGAAAGAGGGTTTTGAGATTTAAACCTCAGCGCTTGAATCGCCTCGATTCCGATAAACGAGCCAAAAGTTATACTAAAACGAAAATCGGATCAGAATCGCGATCAAAAATCGCAATTAAACCGAGAAAAAGAAAACGATTTAACGGTTAACGAGCGGACGCTCGTTAACTAAACTAATCGACAAACACGCCGTTAAAACCGAACGAACGAACAAACGCTATTTAACCTAAACGGAAAAACCAAACTAATAAAAACGAAACAAAAATCAAGAAAACTGTCCGGCTTTTAGAAAAACTGTCTTGCTAGAAAACCGCCACGGTTTTAAGGCGGCGAACTCGACGAGGTCGGGCGGCGGGTCCATGGGTCGGGCGGGCGGCGCGGGTCCGGGCGGGTCGGCGGGCGGCGGCGGGTCCGCTGGCTCAAGGCGGCGGCGGGGTCCCATGAGGTTTGCACGGGTTCAAGTGGTTCAAGCAAGGCGGCGGGTCAAGGCGGCATGGCGGGCGGGTCAAGCGGTTTGCCGGGTCAAGGTCGCTGCTAGGGTTTGGTTGCCTCGTGGCCGCTTTAAAGCCACCGGCCGGAGTCTCAAGACACGCTCAGAGGTCGGTTGCAACATTTTTTTAAATAATTCTACAGAAGAAAAATAAAAAGAAATACTAAACGGACTCCAAAAATCCTAAATACTGCTTCCGCCTAAAATCAAGTTGATTAAGATGAACATTTATTTGGGGCCTAAATGCAATTTTGAAAACGCGCATTTTTCCTAAATTCAAATAAAAGGCTAAAAACTCCAAAATAAAATCTTATTTGATTTTATTATTAAATCTTCATTATTTCTTTATTTTGGGAAAGTCATTTTATTCCTCTCTCATATTTTGATAGTAGAAATAATTGAAGATAAAATAATTAAAATCAAATGATCCTATTTTCAAAATTTGAGAAAACTCAAATATGAAAATAACGTAAATCCCCAACTCTCTCCGTGGGTCCTTGAGTTGTGTAAAATTTCTAGGATCGAGCAAAATGCAACGAAAAAATATGATATGCAATGATGTTTATGTATAACATTCCAAATTGAAAATTTGGGATGTTACAAACTCTACCCCTTAAGATGAATCTCACCGAGATTCGGGTTGGCTAGAAAATAGGTGAGGGTGGTCCTACAAATCTTCCTCTCGCCTCCCTGTGTGGCTTCATCTCTCTCGTGGTGGTGGCTCCACCAACTTTGCAAAACTTAATGACCTTGCACGGGTGACTCTACCGGCATACCTGTAATCTTAACTGTTTCTCCTCGTAGGTCAAATCGTTATTCAACCTAATCGCCTCTAGTGGCACAAGATTCTCAGTGGTATATCCGCCATGTTTGCGGACACTTCTTCAACTCGAAACATGAAACACATCATGAACACCGACAAACCTTCGGTAATTCCAACTTGTAAGCAACTTCTCCCATGCTCTCCAAAACTTTGTATGGTCCCACAAAACGTGGCGCTTAATTTTCCTTTAACACCAAAACGCTTAACTCCTCGAAGCGGAGATACTCAAGATAAACTCGCCTCCGCTTCAGATTCTGCCTCCTATGCGCTTTTGAGTCTCAGATAGCTCTTCTGCCTCGACTGGGCTACCTTGAGCCTATCGCGAATTAACTTTACTTTCCGCTCGCACTCTTAATCAAATCCGTCCAAACAATCGGCGGTCTCCAACTTCATCCCACAACAACGGGTCCTGCACCTCCTTCCGCATAAGGCTTCGAAGGGGCCATCTTCAAACTAGTTTGGTAGCTGTTGTTATAAGAAAACTCCGCATATGGCAAGTTATCATCCCAACTTGATCCATAATCCAAAGCACAAGCTCTAAGCATATCCTCCAAAATCTGGTTGACTTCTCTCGCTTTTGTCCATCCGTCTGCGGGATGAAAAGTTGTGCTAAACTCAGCCTCGTTCCCAAAGTTTCATGCAACCGCCTGTAACTTTGAGGTGAATTGGGTTCTTCTATCTGATACGATACTTCTCGAACTCCATGCAAGCATACAATCCTTGTCATGTATATCTTAGCCAATTTGGCACTCATTGTAGGTAGTCTTTATCGAATGAAATGAGCTACCTTCACAACCGATCGACTACAACCCAAATCGAAGTCATAGACAAAGACGGGTCCTCGGGCAATCCTGATGAAATCCATACCTAGTTTATCCCACTTCCATTCGGGTATAGGCAATGGTCTGAATAATCCCGCAGGGCTTCCGATGTTTTTCCTTTACCCTCCGACACATCATGCAAATCGCTACATACTCGCAATATCCTCTTCATTCCGTCCACCGTAAGTATCCTTCAAATCCAAATACATCTTGGTATTTCCGGTGGATTGAATATGGTGAATCATGTGCCTCTTGCAAAATCAACTTCCAATCTCCGTCATTGGGCACATAAACACGGTCTTCAAACCATAAGGTATCGCTCATCCTCACGAAATCCCTTTGCTTTTCCCTTGCTCATCTTCTCCTTAATAGAAGCAACTTCCTTATCCGCCCTTGAGCTTCTCGATTTTGTCCATCAAAGTAGATTGAATCTCCAATGTTGCTACATAGCCTCGCTGAACTATTTCCAAACATAGCTCCCAAATTCTCGACTAATTCTTTGGTAAACCTCCGTCATTAGGATGTGTTGATGACTCTACGGCCAACGCTCTCGCTACAACGTTAGCCTTTCCGGGTGGTAATGCAATCTCATGTCATAATCCTTGATGAGTTCCAACCATCTTCTCGCCTGAGATTTAACTCCTTCGAAGATGTATTTCAAACTCTTGTGATCCAGATACACCTCACAATGATTTCCAATGAGGAAATGTCTCCATGTTTTCAACGCATGCACTACGGCTGCTAACTCCAAATCATGCATGGCATAGTTTAATTCATGAGGTTTCAAGCTGCCGTGGAAGCATACTAAACAACTCTTCCTCCTGCATAAGCACCGCCCAAGTCCTCGACGAAGCGCCGCAATAAACCTCATAATCCTTGCTTTGGTCCGCAGATTAACAATCGTGAGGTAACCAAACGCTTCTTCAACTCTTGGAAACTAGCTTCACACTCCTCACCCAAATGAACTTGGTATCCTTCTTCAACAACTCGTCATAGGCTTCGAATCCTCGAGAAATTCTCAATGAATCTCCGTAGTATCCCGCGAGTCCAAGGAAACTCCGGATCTCCAACTGTTGTTGGCGCTTCCCGCTTTGTCACAAAGGACAACTTTAGTGGGGTCATACGCTATACCTTCTCCGGATATAACATGTCCGAGAAATCCAACTTCCTTCAACCAAAACTCACACTTGCTGAACTTGGCATACAACCA
>JAHIAM010003409.1:0-50534 GCA_021605205.1 Aegilops longissima | reverse complement strand
TGTTTTGGACAGCTTGTCCTTTAAACTTGTATTGTGTGTATGTGTTGAACCGCTGTCTGCTTTTGAGTGTGCTCTATATGAAACTTGCTTGATTTTACATGTAGTTTCATATTATCATGTTGCATCCTTGTTTTGAGGTGTTTGCTTGACGTTGGTATGCATTTTGCATCAATGCCATGTTTAACTTGTTTTGCTCATATCTTCTAGGCCGAGTCTCAATCTAATGAACTTTATATGTAACTTGACTAGAATTTCGTAGATCATTGTGGTGCATCTAAACTTGCTGTTTAACAACTTGAACATAAGGTTTATTCAGATCTGGACCAATTTCGAAATTTGCATATGAGGACTTACTGAATTGTTCTATGTTGTTTCCGCCTCATTTAAACTTGCTTGATGTGTTGTTCTTGTTTGCATCATCTCTTGCCATGAGTAGCTTCATGTAGCCTTGTCATGCATCATACTTGGTTGAGCATCATGTCTTGTTCATGTGTGGTGTGTTTACTATGTTGTGTGCTTCTTCTTGTTAGTTCCTCGTTCCGCTATGATCGGAGGATTCGCTCGCTCACGCTTGGTTCGCTTCATCCGCTTCATCTTCTTCATGGACTCGCTCTTCTTCCTTATGGATTTTAGGCAAGATGACCGCTACCCTCGATCTCACTACTATCATTGCTATGCTAGTTGCTTCGCTCTATCGCTATGTCAAGCTATCACTTGCTTCGCTCAAGCCATCCCAAATTGCCATGTCAGCCTCTAACCTTTGTCACCCTTCCTAGCAAACCATTGTTTGGCTATGTTACCGCTTTGCTCAGCCCCTCTTATAGCATTGTTAGTTGCAGGTGAAGATGAAGTTTGTTCCTTGTTGAACATGGAGATGTTGTTCCTTGTTGAACATGTTTACTTGTTGGGATATCACAATATATCTTATATTATTAATGCATCTATATACTTGGTAAAGGGTGGAAGGCTCGCCTTATGCCCGGTGTTTTGTTCCACTCTTGCCACTCTAGTTTCCGCTATATCGGTGTTATGTTTCCGGATTTTGCGTCCCTAACGCGGGTCGGGTGATTTATGGGACCCCTTAACAGTTCGCTTTGAATAAGACTCTCCAAAGAAGGCCCAACATTGGTTTTACCATTTGCCTCACCTATGCCCTTCTTTTCCCTTGGGTCTCGGAGCCCGAGGGTCATCTTTATTTTAGCCCCCGGCCAAGATTCTTCGAGTGTTGGTCCGAACCGAGCAGGCCATGGGGCCACCACGGGCAACTCGAGGGTTGGTTTTACTCGTAGCTTGACTTATCCGGTGTGCTCGAGACCGAGGTAGTACGTATGAATTCTATCAGATTTGTCGGCACATCCGGCGGCTTTGCTGGTCTTGTTTTATTGTCGTCGAATGTCTTGTAGCCGGATTCCAGATCGATCGGTCTTCCCGGGAGAAGGAATATCCTTCGCTGATCGCGAGAGCTTATCATGGGTTGTTGGGACACCCCGCAGGGTTTGAACTTTCAAAGCCGTGCTCCATGGTTATGTGGCAGATGGGAATTTGATAATGTCCGGTGGTAGAAACCCGGTTGATCTTAATTAAAATACACCAACCGTAAAGCGAATCGTGAGTGTCTCTTTTCGGGTTGATCGAGAGGAGAACACGGTTTCGGGTTATGTCCACGTAAGTAGGAGTTCAGGATCACTTCTTGATCATTACTAGTTGACGACTGCCCTTTTGTTTCTCTCTCGCCTCATTTATGTATGTTAGCCACCATATATGCTTAGTCGCTGCTGCAACCTCACCACTTTACCCCTTCCTTTCCCATTGCTTTGCTAGTCTTGATACCCATGGTAATGGGATTGTTGAGTCCTCCTGCTCACAGATTTACACCACCAGCTGCCAAAGTACAGGTTTATATGATCATGACGTGAGAGCGATGTTTGCTTGTATTGGAGTTCTTCTTCCGCTTCTTCTTCGATCGTGGGATAGGTTCCAGTGTCGGCAGCCCGGGCTAGGTGGTGGATGTCGCTTGAGCTTCGTTTATGCTTCATCCGTAGTCGGATGTTGATCTTGTATATGATGTTGATGTATTCTTGTGGCATTTGTGCCTTTTGTATGTATCCCCATCTATTATGTAATGTTGATGTAATGATATCCACCTTGCAAAAGCGCTTTCAATATGGGGTCTATCTCAGGGACCTTCGAGTTCCTTTTGGATAGGGTCGATATTGGGCGTGATGTTGGTATCGAGCCCTCGACCAATTCTAGGAGCCCCTTGATTGATTGTGTAGTTTGGCCGTTGTTGAGTCTAGAAGAAAACTGTTTTCGAGTTCAGTTATATCGGAGAGTAGGAATTTTTTTTACTCCTCTGCCCTTCGCCGCCCGGTGAGGAATCTTGACGTAGGTGTTTTGAATTACTTTCTTCCTTTAAAATTTTCTTTAGGATCACGTGGTTAGTTTCGTGAGTTTTCCATCCTCTTTGTCCGGCAGCATTTTCGTCAAGTCGACTCGAGCCTCTTCATCTTTGCAAGTTCAATCTCGCTTGTTCTTGTTTTTCCCACCACCACCTTTTTTCTTCGGAACCGGAGTCCGTAATTGAGTATCCATCCTACTCGTATGTAAGTCTTTGCTTTCTTTCCTCAATGGTTTCAACGGTGTTTTCTTCAAGATATTCGCTTCGGTTTCCTTCCAAGTTGTCTTTGTTTTCCCGCCTCCCACCCTTTTTTCTTCCCGGAGTTTGAGTCTGTTTCATCACAATTCCATTCGTAGGAGCCTCTTCAGTCTCCCCTCAAATATTTCTACCGTGAATTCTCGCTTTGTTCGACATTCTTCATCTCCGCTTCTTTTCCGTGGATTCAATTCCAATTTTCGTGTTGATGATATTCTTTCCTCAGCTCAAATATTTCCTTTGCTCGCTTCGCTCGCCAGCTTTATCATTCCGAGTTCAAGACATCTCAGAGATTCGTCCTGTTCTAATTATTTCGAGGTTGTCACCTCACCAAATATTTCAGTTCTTCCTGCATCATCTATCTGTTCAAGGAAATATGCCCTAGAGGCAATAATAAAGTTATTATTTATTTCCTTATTTCATGATAAATGTTTATTATTCATGCTAGAATTGTATTAACCGGAAACATAATACATGTGTGAATACATAGACAAACATAGTGTCACTAGTATGCCTCTACTTGACTAGCTCGTTGAATCAAAGATGGTTAAGTTTCCAGCCATAGACATGAGTTGTCATTTGATTAACGGATCACATCATTAGGAGAATGATGTGATTGACATGACCCATTCCGTTAGCCTAGCACTTGATCGCTTAGTATGTTGCTATTGCTTTCTTCATGACTTATACATGTTCCCGTAACTATGAGATTATGCAACTCCTGCTTACCGGAGGAACACTTTGGTGCTACCAAACGTCACAACGAATCGGGTGATTATAAAGGAGTACTACAGGTGTCTCCAAAGGTACATGTTGGGTTGGCGATTTCGAGATTAGGTTTTGTCATCCGATTGTCGGAGAGGTATCTCGCCTCTCGGTAATGCACATCATTATAAGCCTTGCAAGCAATGTGACCAATGAGTTGGTTACGGATGATGCATTACGTAACGAGTAAAGAGACTTGCCGGTGACGAGATTGAACTAGGTATTGATACCGACGATCGAATCTCGCAAGTAACATACCGATGACAAAGGGAACAACGATGTTGTTATGCGGTTTGACCGATAAAGATCTTCAGAGAATATGTAGGAGCCAATATGGGCATCCAGGTCCCGCTTATTGGTTATTGACCAAGAATAGTTCTAGGTCATGTCTACATAGTTCTCGAACCCGTAGGGTCCGCACGCTTAAGGTTTCATGATGAGTTTATGAGTTTTGATGTACCAAGGAGTTCGGAGTCCCGGATGAGATCGGGACATGATGAGGAGTCTCAAATGGTCGAGACGTAAAGATCGATATATTGGACGACTATATTCGAGTTCGAAAGGTTCCAATGATTCGGTATTTTTCGAGTACCGAGAGTTACGGGAATTCGCCGGGAGAAGTATTGGCCTTATTGGGCCTCAGGAAAGAGAGAGAGGCTGCCTAGGGCAGGCCAAGGCTTCTCAAGGCCTAGTCCGAATTGACTAGGGAGGGCCGCACCCCTCTTCTCCTCCCTTCCTACTCTCCTACTCCTACTAGGAAAGGAGGAGTCCTACTCCCTGGAGTAGGACTCCCTTGCGCGCGCCTCCCAGGCCGGCCACCTCCTCCCTTGCTCCTTTATATACGGGGCAGGGCACCCCATGACACACAAGTTGATCTACGGATCTTTCCTTAGCCGCAGCGGTCCCCTTCCACCATATTCCACTTCGGTCATATCGTCTGAGCTTAGGCGAAGCCCCGCGCCGGAGAAGTCATATCGTCATGAGCTTAGGCGGCTCCTCGCGCGGTGGAGCATCAACATCGCTACCATGCCGCCGGTTGACGGAACTCATCCCCGACACTTTGCTGGATCGGAGTCCGGGATCGCCATCGAGCTGAACGTGCGTAACTCGGAGGTGCCGACGCTCGTGCTTGATCGGTCGGATCGTGAAGACGCACGACTACATCAATCGCGTTGTTATAACGCTCGCTTTCGGGTCACGAGGGTACGGGACGACATTTCTCCTCTCGCTGCTATGCCATCACCATGGTCTTGCGTGATCGAGGAAATTTTTGAAATTACTACGCTCCCCAACAAAGGGCATCCGAGCCTGGTTTTATGCGTTGATGTCATGTGCACGAGTAGAACACAAGTGAGTTGTGGACTATATAAGTCATACCGCTTACCAAAGATGTCATACTTTGGTTCAGCGGTATTGTGAGATGAAGCGCCGGACCGACATTACGCCAGACGCTTACGCGAGACTGGTTTCACCGCCCGAGCACTCGCTGCTTAAAGGTGACCGCGGGTGTCTGCCTCTCACTTTAGTTGAATCGAGTGCATACGCCCGTCCTTGAAAAGGTTAAAACGGAGTCTATTTGACGAAGTATCGCTGTGGTTTTGATGCGAGGTAAGAACGGTTCTTGCTCAGCCCGTAGCAGCCACGTAAAACTTGCAACAACAAAGTAGAGGACGCCTAACTTGTTTTTGCAGGGCATGTTGTGATGTGATATGGTCAAGACATGATGCTATATTTTATTGTATGAGATGATCATGTTTTGTAACCGAAGTTATCGGCAACGGCAGGAGCCATATGGTTGTCGCTTATTGTATGAAATGCAACGCCATGTAATTGCTTTACTTTATCACTAAGGAGTAGCGATAGTCGAGAAGCAATAGTTGGCAGACGACAACGATGCTACGATGGAGATCAAGGTGTCGCACCGGTGACGATGGTGATCATGACGTTGTTTCGCGATGGAGATCACAAGCACAAGATGATGATGACCATATCATATCACTTATATTGATTGCATGTGATGTTTATCCTTTATGCATCTTATCTTGCTTTGATTGACGGTAGCATTATAAGATGATCTCTCACCAAAATTATCAAGAAGTGTTCTCCCCGAGTATGCACCGCTATGGAAGTTCTTCGTACCGAGACACCACGTGATGATCGGGTGTGATAGGCTCTCACGCTCAAATACAACGGTGCAAAACAGCTACACGCTGAATACTCAAGTTAAACTTGACGAGCCTAGCATATAACAGATATGGCCTCGAACACGAGACCGAAGGTCGAGCGTGAATCATATAGTAGATATGATCAACATAGTGATGTTCACCATTGAAACTACTCCATCTCACGTGATGATCGGACATGGTTTAGTTGATTTGGATCACGAATCACTTAGATGACTAGAGAGATGTCTGCCTAAGTGGGAGGTTTTTATTATGATTAATTGAACTTAAATTTATCATGAACTTAGTCCCGTAGTATTTTGCAAATTATGTTGTAGATCAATAGCTCGCGTTGTTGCTTCCCTATGTTTTTATATGTGTTCCTAGAGAAAATTGTATTGAAAGATGTTAGTAGCAATGATGCGGATTGGATCCGTGATCTGAGGTTTATCCTCATTGCTGCATGAAGAATTATGTCCTTAATACACCGCTAGGTGACAGACCTATTGCAGAGCAGATGCGTACGTTATGAACGCTTATTAGCTCAATATGAGCGACGCTATGAACGCTGGCTAGCTCAATATGATGACTACTTGATAGTTTAGTGCACCATGCTTAACGGCTTAGAATCGGACTTCAAAGACGTTTTGAACGTCATGGACCATATGAGATGTTCCAGAATTGAAGTTAATATTTCAAGCAAATACCCGAGTTGAGAGATATGAAGTCTCCAACAAGTTCTATAGCTAAAAGATGGAGGAGAATCGCCAACTAGTGAGCATGTGCTCAGATTGTCCGAGTACTTCAATCGCTTGAATCAAGGGGAGTTAATCTTCCGATAAGATAGTGATTGATGAATTTTCTAGTCACCATCACTAAGTTAGTAGAACTTCGTGATGAACTATAATATGCAAGGGATGACGAAAAGATTCTCGAGCTCTTCGCGATGCTAAAATCGATGAAGGTAGAAATCAAGAAAACATCAAGTGTTGATGGTTGACAAGACCACTAGTCTCAAGGGAAGAAGGGAACTTCAAAAGGAACGGCAAGCAAGTTGTCGCCGAGTGAAGAAGCCCAAGTCAGGCCTAAGCCCTAGACCGAGTACTTTTGTTGCAATGGAACTGGTCACCGAAGCGTAACTACCTCTCAATATTTGGTGGATAAGAAGGATAGCAAAGTGAACAAGGTTATATTTGATATACAGGTTATTGATGTGTGCCTTACTAGTGTTTATAGTAGCCCCTGAGTATTTGATACTGCTCGTTGCTAAGATTAGTAACTCAAACAGGAGTTACGTAATAAACAGAGACTAGTTGAAGGGAAGTGACGATGAGTGTTGGAAGTAGTTCCAAGATTGATATGATCATCATCGCACACTCCCTATACTTTCGGGATTAGTGTGGAACCTAAATAAGTGTTATTTGGTGTTGAGCATAAATATGATTTGAT
The DNA here is from genome assembly GCA_021605205.1 of Aegilops longissima. Lineage (NCBI taxonomy): Eukaryota > Viridiplantae > Streptophyta > Magnoliopsida > Poales > Poaceae > Aegilops > Aegilops longissima. Next base: position 43,505 of record JAHIAM010003409.1, on the reverse strand, counting down.
CATGTTTATTGCAATACGTTATTCATTTAAGTAAGAGAATAAATTGTTGTTCTGCTTACATGAATAAAACCTTATATGGTTACACACCCAATGAAAATGGTTCATTGATCTCGATCATAGTGATACATATTCATAATATTGAAACCAAAAGATGCAAAGTTAATAATGATAGTGCAACTTATTTGTGGCAATCGCCGCTTAGGTCATATTATGTAAAGCGATGAAGAAACTCCATGTCGATGGACTTTCGAATCACTTGGTTATGAATCATTTGATACTTAAGTAACCGTGCTGCTTGGGCAAGATGACTAAAACTCCGCTCTCCGGAACAATGGAACAAGCTACCGACTTATTGGAAATAATACATACCGATGTATGCGATCCGATGAGTGTTAAAGCTCGTGGCAAGTATCGTTATTTTCTCGACCTTCACAAGATGATTTGAGTAGATATGGGTATATCTACTTGATGAAACATAAGTCTGAAATGGTTGAAAGGTTCAAAGAATTTCAGAGTGAAGTGGAAAATCATCGCAACAAGAAAATAAAGTTTCGCGATCTGATCGTGGAGATGAATATTTGAGTTACGAGTTTGGCCTTCATATAAAACAATGTGGAATAGTTTCACAGCTCACGCCACATGGAACACCACAAACATAATGGTGTGTCCGAACGTCAGAATCAAGACTTTATTGGATATGGTGCGATCTATGATGTATCTTACCAATTTACCACTATCGCTTTGGGTTATGCATTAGAGACACTGCATTCACGCTTAATAGGGCACCATCTAAACCGCTGAGATGACACCGTATGAACTATGGTTTAGCAATAAACCTAAGCTGTCGCTTTCTTAAAGTTTGAGTTGTGATGCTTATGTGAAAAGTTTTCACCTAATAAGCTCGAACCCAAATCGAGAAGTGCATCTTCATAGAATACCCAAAGGTAACTATTGGGTACACCTTCTATCACAGATCCAAGGCAAGTTATTCATTGTTAAGGTGGATCCTTTCTAGAGAAGAAGTTTCTCTCAAAGAAGTGAGTGGAGGAAAGTAAGAGCTTGATAAGGTAATTTGTACCTTCTCCCAAATTGGAAAGTAGTTCATCACGTAAATCAGTTCCAAAGATTCCTACACCAATTAGTGAGGAAGCTAATGATGATGATCATGAAACTTCAGATCAAGTTATTACAAAACCTCGTGAGGTCTTCCAGTACAGTCCGCACTGAGTGGTACTTAATCCTATTCTCGAAGTCATGTTACTAGACCATGATGAACCCACGAACTATGAGGAAGCGATGATGAGCCCAGATTCCACGTAAATGGTTTGAGATCATGAAATCTGAGATGGGATCCATGTATGAGAACAAAGTGTGGACTTTGATGGAGTTGCTCATGATCGGCAAGCCATATTATATAAATGGATCTTCAAGAGGAAGATGATGCTGATAGTAGTGTTACTATCTCAAAGCTCGACTTGTCGCAAAAAGGTTTTTCGACAAGTTCAAGGTGTTGACTACAATGAGATTTTCTCAATCAGAAGCGATTCTTAAGTCTGTCCGAATCATGTTAGCAATTGCCACATTTTATGAAATCTGCAAATGGATGTCAAAACTACATTCTTTAATGGATTTATTAAAGAAGAGTTGTATATGATGCAACCGTAAGGTTTTGTCAATCCTAAAGGAGCTAATAAAATGTGCAAGCTCCAACATCCATCTATGGACTGCAAGCATCTCGAGTTGGAATAAACACTTTGATAGTGTGATCAAAGATATGGTTTTATACTGCACTTTTGGAGAAGCCTCAGATTTACAAGAAAGTGAGGGGAGCACTACAAGATTTCGATAAGTATATGTGAATGACATATTGTTGATCGGAAATAATGTAGAATTATTTTGCAAAGCATAAAGGAGTATTTGAAAGGAGTTTTTCAAAGAAGGACCTCGTGAAGTGCTATATATTGAGCATCAAGATCTATAGAGATAGATCAAAGACGCTTGATAAGTTTTTCAATGAATACATACCTTGACAAGATTTTTGAAGAAGTTCAAAATGGAATACCAAAGAAAGAGTTCTTGCCTGTGTTACAAAGTGTGAGATTGAGTAAGACTCAAACCCTACCACGGCAGTAAGATAGAAAGAGAATGAAAGTCATTCCCTATGCATCAGCCATAGGTTCTATAAAGTATGTCATGTCATGTACTAGATCTATTGCATACCCTACCACTAAGATTGGCAAGGAGTGCAATAGTGATCTAGGAGTAGATCAATGGACAACGGTCAAAATTATCCTTAGTAGAATAAGGATATGTTTCGATTATGGAAGTGAAAAGGTTCATCGTAAAGGGTTACGCCGATGCAAGTTTTTACAACTCGATCCAGATGACTTAAAGTCTCAATCTGGATACATATTGAAAGTGGGAGCAATTAGCTAGAGTAGCTCCGCAAGAGCATTGTAGACATAGAATATTCAAGAAAATACATACGGCTCGAATGTGACAGCACTGCTGACTAAGCTTCTCTCACGAGCAAAACATAATCATACCTTAGTACTTTTGGGTGTTAATCACATAGCGATGTGAACTAGATTATCGACTCTAGTAAACCCTTTGGGTGTTGGTCACATGACGATGTGAACTATGGGTGTTAATCACATACAAATGTGAATATTATCGTTGAATCACATGATGATGTGAACTAGATTATTGACTCTAGTGCAAGTGGAGATCAAGGAAATATGCCCTAGAGGCAATAATAAAGTTATTATTTATTTCTTATTTCATGATAAATGTTTATTATTCATGCTAGAATTGTATTAACTGAAACATAATACATGTGTGAATACATAGACAAACATAGTGTCACTAGTATGCCTCTACTTGACTAGCTCGTTGAATCAAAGATGGTTAAGTTTCCTAGCCATAGACATGAGTTGTCATTTGATTAACGGATCACATCATTAGGAGAATGATGTGATTGACATGACCCATTCCGTTAGCCTAGCACTTGATCGCTTAGTATGTCGCTATTGCTTTCTTCATGACTTATACATGTTCCCGTAACTATGAGATTATGCAACTCCTGCTTACCGGAGGAACACTTTGGTGCTACCAAACGTCACAACGAATCGGGTGATTATAAAGGAGTACTACAGGTGTCTCCAAAGGTACATGTTGGGTTGGCGATTTCGAGATTAGGTTTTGTCACCCGATTGTCGGAGAGGTATCTTCGGTCTTCTCGGTAATGCACATCATTATAAGCCTTGCAAGCAATGTGACCAATGAGTTGGTTACGGATGATGCATTACGTAACGAGTAAAGAGACTTGCCGTGACGAGATTGAACTAGGTATTGATACCGACGATCAATCTCGCAAGTAACATACCGATGACAAAGGGAACAACGATGTTGTTATGCGGTTTGACCGATAAAGATCTTCGAGAATATGTAGGAGCCAATATGGGCATCCAGGTCCCGCTTATTGGTTATTGACCAAGAATAGTTCTAGGTCATGTCTACATAGTTCTCGAACCCGTAGGGTCCGCACGCTTAAGGTTTCAAGGATGCTTATGAGTTTTGATGTACCAAGGAGTTCGGAGTCCCGGATGAGATCGGGACATGATGAGGAGTCTCAAATGGTTGAGACGTAAAGATCGATATATTGGACGACTATATTCGAGTTCGAAAGGTTCCAATGATTCGGTATTTTTCGAGTACCGGAGAGTTACGGAATTCGCCGGGAGAAGTATTGGCCTTATTGGGCCCTCAAGGGAAAGAGAGAGGGGCTGCCTAGGCAGGCCGCGCCTTCTCAAGGCCTAGTCCGAATTGACTAGGGGAGGGCCGCACCCTCTTCTCCTCCCCTTCCTACTCTCCTACTCCTACTAGGAAAGGAGGAGTCCTACTCCCTGGGAGTAGGACTCCCTTGCGCGCCTCCCAGGCCGGCCACCTCCCTTGCTCCTTTATATATACGCAGTGGGGCACCCCATGACACACAAGTTGATCTACGGATCTTTCCTTAGCTGCAGCGGTGCCCCTTCCACCATATTCCACTTCGTCATATCGTCATGAGCTTAGGCGAAGCCCCGCCGAGAAGTCATATCGTCATGAGCTTAGCGGTTCCCGCCGGTGGAGCATCAACATCGCCACCACGCCGTCAGGTCGACGGAACTCATCCCCGACACTTTGCTGGATCGAGTCCGGGATCGCCATCGAGCTGAACGTGCAGTAACTCGGAGGTGCCGTACGCTCGGTGCTTGGATCGGTCGGATCGTGAAGACGCATTTACTACATCAACCGCTGTTGTTATAATGCTTCCGCTTTCTACGAGGGTACGTGGACGACACTCTCCCCTCTCGCTGCTATGCCATCACCATGGTCTTGCGTGATCGTGAGAATTTTTTGAAATTACTACGCTCCCCAACATGTTCATCATCCCTTTCCAACGGTGTTTTCTTTTAGTGGCCCTAACCCACTGTGTCTTTCCTAGGATCTTACCCGACTCTTCTAATTTCCGGAGTTATTCTCAATTCTTTTCAAGTGTGATGTAAGAATGGATCCCATCACCACATGCCTTCTCCAAGATCGCTTTCAAATTGCTTCATTGTTGGCTCAACCTCTTCGCTTTTTCATTCTCCGGAGTATCTCAAGAATTTCGATGGTGTTTCTCGCCGCCATTTGAAGACCGAAGAAGAGTCTTTCTCTAAATCTTGTCCGCTCCTCGAGATTCATGGTGCTAGCTCGATGTTATCCTATCTAGTTGTTTCCAGCCAGTAATTCTTTTCGCCCATCCGAGTATTTCAGAGTTGTTTTCGTCTCGATCATCCGGAGGTCATCTTTTCGTAATATTTCTTCGCTCCAAGTTTTCAGCTTCGCTTCATCTCAATATTCATCCGTGCTGCGCTCAAGCATTCATTAATCAGTTCGCGATCTCTTCGCTCTCTTGTCTCTAATTTTCTCAAGTATCTCCGTTTTCTAATTCTTCCCGTGATTCATTCTTTCATCACCATTTCCGAATTCTTACGTGGCTCGCTCAAGATTCTTTTCCTTGATTATCATATTAATCCATTCGCTCTTTTCAATCCTACCGTGGTTCATGAAGACCTTCTCAAGTTTGCGATATGTCACTTCAACCTTTTCATCAAGAATAAGTAATATGCAAAATCCATTGCCTCGTCATCAATTTAATTTGATGAAGGATAAGCATACAATAAATCTTATTCTTATTTCCTCAATAATCCTTTTCTTCGAGTTTGTTCTTGATGAATAAATTCTAGTTCCAAGTCTTCTCATTTTTCTTTTCCGAGTCCAAATTTCTCGCCATTTCGGCTTAACCTCCATCTAAATCATCGCAAGGCTCATCTTATTCTTTCATCCTTCATTCTATCTCACCATCCTTTTGTTACCGGAGTTCTTCATAGTGATTCTTCATGATTTAATTCATTCTTCAAGAGTTCATCAAGATTTTGTTGGTGGAGTTCTAATATCTTTTCTTCTTGCATCTCTAAGTGTAATTACATCTCCGTATTCTTTTGAAGTGGAGTTTTGCATTTCTTCGTTCTCCTCAGCTATTTGATCTTTTCTGCTTGTGGTTGGTTATCACCTCATAATTTTGAGAGGTAATACATAAGTCCACAACAAGCTTATTCTTTCGTTGTTGATTTTCTCAACAACTTCGTTCAATCATTCCTTCTAAATTCTTTTCATTCCTTTATTTCAATTCTTTCCGAGGTTTTGTGTCATGTCTTCATCAAGTATCTTTCCATCTTCCAAGCTCATGTTCTATTCTTTCCTTGTTCAACCGTGCTGCCTAAGTCCTTTCATTTTATTCGCTTTTTTCATTCTAACCACCCGTTAGAACGAGTGGTTTCATAGTCTATCCGATTCCGTGAGCTTTTGATTCTCGCCATTCTCGCTGCCTCTCTTCTTCTTCTCGAGTGCCCTTGATTCTTTGCTTCTTCTCTTGAGTTATCGCTTCACCTCATCCCTTTTCATTCCGTTCGTCCTAAGATCTCGGACGAGATCTCTTGTTAGTGGAGGAGTGTTGTAACGCCTGGATTCGGCGCGCTAGGTGTCTTCCAGCTTATTCATTGCCTTTGCCATGTCATGTGCTTGCGTGTCTCTTTGCCATGTCATCATCTGCATTTTTATCATGTCATCATGTGCATTTCATTTTGCATACGTGTTCGCCTCATGCATCCGAGCATTTTCCCTGTTGTCCGCTTTTGCTATCCGCACTCCTATGTCTCCCTACGCCTTTTACCTTCTTTTCGTGGTGGATGTTTAACGGTCTCGAATGGACCGAGGTTTGTCAAGCGGCCTTGGTATAGCACCGTAGACCGCCGCTCAAGTTTCGGGTCATTTGAGGTCGTTGATACTCCAACGGTTAACTGGTAACCGTGGAAGCCTCTTTGAGTTGCAGCCCAACACCCTTTCAAAGTGGCCTAAAACCCAGCAAACTCCCTCCATGCTCTCGGTCGCTCGATCACGATCAAGGGCGAAAACCGCACCTCATTTGACTCTCCTAGCTCCCCACCTATAAATAGACCTCCCTTCCATTTTCATGATGAAACCCTAGCCCTCTCTCCACGCCACCGACATGTCCATCTCATACCGGACATGTCCGCCGGACACGCCGCCCGGCCAATCCTGGCCTCGCCACGCCACCCTCTTCTCTCCTCCAACTAGGTCACCACGCCGCCAAGGCCGCTCCCCACGCCGGCCCCGGCCAGAGTCTAGCAGTCTGCCATGCTCAGATCCCACGCCACTGCTCACAGCCTCACTGGCCATGCTGGCGCCTGGCCATTGGCTCCTCCGCTTTTCGCTGGCCTCCCTCACGGATTCTCACTGACGCCGGCGATCACCATTGCAGCTCAGAGCCTGCACGCCTGGCTCCTGGCTTGTCACACACATGAACTCACACATGAGACTGATCGTTGGCTGGCTGCCTCTGGCCGCTCAGACCTCCTCGTCAGCCTGGCCACGGGCGCTGCCTCCTGCCTCCCTCCGGCCTCCCCCCGACTCCGCCGGCCCTCCTCGGCCGGCCATTGGCCGGGTCATTGTTGATCCGGGTGGTGGGATGAGATCCACCCGCCTGCCAACCAAACACGCCTCTCCCTGCTCGATCCTCCGTCCCGCCTCCTCCTCATCCTGCTGACTCCTGAGGGTAAATTTCACTAAGTCCCTGAGTTTCGATCATTTTCATGCATTTTCATCGTGTCGTAACTCTGCATCCGTAGTCTGCTTATGCTGTAATATGTCAAAATGTTCGCCTCAAGAGTAGATCATTTCATCTCATTGCATCATTTTCATTTGAGCTCATCTTGATGCCTGAAATGCTGTTGAAGAGTGCTATCTGATGTTAGTTTCGTTTCTTAATGTAACATGCACTTTTGTCATTTTTGCCATGATTGATGTGTTCACCCTATGAGGTTGAGTCCTACATGTGTTTTGTAATATGCCATGCCATCTTTCTAGGGGTGTATGCTATGTATTTTTGTGATCTCTGTGGTGACTAGCACAAGCATGCAAACTAGGCTTCTTGATGTTGCTGATTTCAGCCCTGCTTAGCTGATATTTTGATGCCATGTTAACTTGATGCTACAGAGAGTTCCATGCATATTTTGAGATACTTCAGTAAGGATGTTTTGTTAAACATGTCTTGCTCTATCCATCCATGCCCTTGTTTGCAATTATGGAGTAGTCTAGCTTGAGTTAATCGAGCTCTACTTTTGCTATAAAATGTTCCTGGCAGATTGTTTACATGTTATTCAATTTTGCCAAGGTTGTTGTAGTTGATCCATGCACCCTATGTTGTTGTTCTTGCCATGTATAGATTCTATGCCATGTCTTCTTACTGTTGGTTGCCTTTCCATGCCATGTATTGCTCTGTGGTGAGTGGTTCAAGCTCACCAACATGCCTACTTGTTGTTGTTCCTGCCATGTTCAAATCTGTAATAAAACTTGCCATGTTTACATGGGTGCCATCATATCTTATGATCCTTTTTGGCTCATGGTCACTAAAGGACTTTTGTTATACGCTTTGAGTAGATTCATGCCATGCCTTTGTTTGCCATGATAAGTTCCTGTAGCATGTTGTTTGATAGCTCTAAACATTGCAACCTGATGTTATTTCTGCCAATGCCTGAAACTGTTATTATTTGCAATCTTGCCATGTCATTTTGAGCATGTTCTAGTGATTTCTGGAGATAGCTCAGTGTTCATGTTTTGTAATGCTTTACCTGTAGATCATGCCCATGCCTTTTATTATTATGTTGAGATCCTGTAGCATGTTGTTTTGGTGCTTGCAATATGCCTAGTTGCTGTTTTGGACAACTTGTCCTTTAAACTTGTATTGTGTGTATGTGTTGAACTGCTGTCTGCTTTTGAGTGTGCTCTATATGAAACTTGCTTGATTTTGCATGTAGTTTCATATTATCATGTTGCATCCTTGTTTTGAGGTGTTTGCTTGATGTTGGTATGCATTTTGCATCAATGCCATGTTTAACTTGTTTTGCTCATATCTTCTAGGCCAGAGTCTAATCTAATGAACTTTATATGTAACTTGACTAGAATTTCGTGTAGATCATCGTGGTGCATCTAAACTTGCTGTTTAACAACTTAAACATAAGGTTTATTCAGATCTGGACCAATTTCGAAATTTGCATATGAGGACTTACCGAATTGTTCTATGTTGTTTCCGCCTCATTTAAACTTGCTTGGATGTGTTGTTCTTGTTTGCATCATCTCTTGCCATGAGTAGCTTCATGTAGCCTTGTCATGCATCATACTTGGTTGAGCATCATGTCTTGTTCATGTGTGGTGTGTTTACTATGTAGTGTGCTTCTTCTTGTTAGTTCCTGTCCGCTATGATCGTGAGGATTCGCTCGCTCACGCTTGGTTCTGGCTTCATCCGCTCATCTTCTTCATGGACTCGCTCTTCTTCCTTATGGATTTTAGGCAAGATGACCGCTACCTCGGATGTCACTACTATCATTGCTATGCTAGTTGCTTCGCTTCTATCGCTATGCTGCGCTACCATCACTTGTCGCTCAAGCCATCCCAAATTGCCATGTCAGCCTCTAACCTTTGTCACCCTTCCTAGCAAACCATTGTTTGGCTATGTTACCGCTTTGCTCAGCCCCTATTATAGCGTTGTTAGTTGCAGGTGAAGATGAAGTTTGTTCCTTGTTGAACATGGAGATGTTGTTCCTTGTTGAACATGTTTACTTGTTGGGATATCACAATATATCTTATATTATTAATGCATCTATATACTTGGTAAAGGGTGGAAGGCTCGGCCTTATGCCCGGTGTTTTGTTCCACTCTTGCCGCTTCTAGTTTCCGCTATATCGGTGTTATGTTCCCTGGATTTTGCGCCCTAACGCTGTCGGGTGATTTATGGGACCCCTGACAGTTCGCTTTGAATAAGACTCTCCAAAGAAGGCCCAACATTGGTTTTACCATTTGCCTCACCTATGCCCTTTTTCCCTTGGGTTTCCGGAGCCCTAGGGTCATCTTTATTTTAGCCCCCGCCGCTGCTTCTTCGAGTGTTGGTCCGAACCGAGCAACTCATGGGCCACCACGGGCAACTCGAGGGTTGGTTTTACTCAGAGCTTGACTTATCCGTGCCCCGAGACCGAGGTACGTATGACTCTATCAGGATTTGTCGACACATCCGGCGGCTTTGCTGGTCTTGTTTTATTGTCGCCGAATGTCTTGTAGCCGGATTCCGAGACTCGATCGGTCTTCCCGGGAGAAGGAATATCCTTGTTGATCGCGAGAGCTTATCATGGGTTGTTGGGACACCCCGCAGGGTTTGAACTTTCAAAGCCGTGCCATGTTATGTGGCGATGGGAATTTGATAATGTCCGTTGTAGAAAACCCGTTGATCTTAATTAAAATACACCAACCGTGTGCGAATCGTGAGTGTCTCTTTTCGGGTTGATCGAGAGGAGAACACGGTTTCGGGTTATGTCCGACGAAGTAGGAGTTCAGATCACTTCTTGATCATTACTAGTTGACGCACTCGCCTTTGTTTCTCTTCTCGCCTCATTTGCGTATGTTAGCCACCATATATGCTTAGTCGCTGCTGCAACCTCACCACTTTACCCCTTCCTTTCCCATTAAGCTTTGCTAGTCTTGATACCCATGGTAATGGGATTGTTGAGTCCTCCTGCTCACAGATTACTACACCACCAGCCAGCAGTACAGGTTTATGGCGATCATGACGTGAGAGCGATGTTTGCTTGTATTGGAGTTCTTCTTCCGCTTCTTCTTCGATCGGGGATAGGTTCCTGTGTCGGCAGCCCTGGCTAGCAGTGGTGGATGTCGCTTGAGCTTGCTTATGTTTCATCCGTAGTCGGATGTTGATCTTGTATATGATGTTGATGTATTCTTGTGACATTTGTGCCTTTTGTATGTATCCCCATCTATTATGTAATGTTGATGTAATGATATCCACCTTTGCAAAAGCGCTTCAATATGCGGGTCTATCCTTGTGGACCTTCGAGTTCCTTTGGATAGGGTCGATATTGGGCGTGATAAGTTGGTATCGAGCCTCGATCAACCCTAGGAGCCCCTTGATTGATCGTGTAGTTTGGCCGTTGTTGAGTCTAGAAGAAAACTGTTTTCGAGTCTAGTTATATCGGAGAGTAGGAATTCTTTTTACCCTCCGCCCCTTCGCCGCCTCGTGAGGAATCTTGACGAGGTGTTTTGAATTACTTCTTCCTTTCAAATTTTTCTTTAGGATCACGTGGTTAGTTTCATGAGTTTTCCATCCTCTTTGTCCGTGCATTTCTCGCCAAGTCGACTTTGCCTTCTTCATCTTTGCAAGTTCAATCCTCAGCTTGTTCTTGTTTTTCCCACCCGCCCACCCTTTTTTCTTCTCGAACCGAGTCCGTAATTGAGTATCCATCCTACTCGTATGTAAGTCTTTGCTTTCTTTCCTCAATGGTTTCAACAGTGTTTTCTTCAAGATATCCGCGGTTTCCCTTCCAAGTTGTCTTTGTTTTCCGCCTCCCACCCTTTTTCTTTCCCGTAGTTTGAGTCTGCTTTCACCATCAATTCCATTCGTGGAGCCTCTTCGCTTCCCTCAAATATTTCTACCGTGAATTTCGCTTTGTTCGACATTCTTCATCTCTGCTTTTTCCGTGGATTCAATTCCAATTTTCGTGTTGATGATATTCTTTCCTCAGCTCAAATCTTTCCTTTTGCTCGCTCGCCTCGCCAGCTTTATCATTCCGAGTTCAAGACATCTCAGAGATTCATCTGTGTTCTAATTATTTCGAGGTTGTCACCTCACTCAAATATTTCAGTTCTTCCTGTGCATCATCTATCTGTTCATCATCCCTTTCCAACGGTGTTTTCTTTTAGTGGGCCCTAACCCACGTGTCTTTCCTGTGATCTTACCCGACTCTTCTAATTTCCGGAGTTATTCTCAATTCTTTTCAAGTGTGATGTAAGAATGGATCCCATCAGTCACATGCCTTCTCCAAGATCGCTTTCAAATTGCTTCATTGTTGGCTCAACCTCTTCGCTTTTCATTCTCCGAGTATCTCAGTAATTTCGATGGTGTTTCGTCGCCATTTGAAGACCAAGAAGAGTCTTTCCTCTAAATCTTGTCCGCTCTCCGAGATTCATGGTGCTAGCTCGATGTTATCCTATCTAGTTGTTTCCAGCCAGTAATTCTTTTCATCCATCCGAGTATTTCAGAGTTGTTTTCTTCTCGATCATCCGGAGGTCATCTTTTCGTAATATTTCTTCGCTCCAAGTTTTCAGCTTCGCTCATCTCAATATTCATCCGTGCTTGCTCAAGCATTCATTAATCAGTTCGCGATCTCTTCGCTCTCTTGTCTCTAATTTTCTCTCAAGTATCTCCGTGTTTTCTAATTCTTCCCGTGATTCATTCTTTCATCACCATTTCCAATTCTTACGGTGGATCGCTCAAGATTCTTTTCCTTGATTATCATATTAATCCATTCGTTTTTTCAATCCTACCGTGGTTCATGAAGACCTTCTCAAGTTTGCGATATGTCACTTCTCAACCTTTTCATCAAGAATAAGTAATATGCAAAATCCATTGCTTGTCATCAATTTAATTTGATGAAGGATAAGCATACAATAAATCTTATTCTTATTTCCTCAATGTGATTAATCCTTTTCTTCGAGTTTGTTCTTGATGAATAAATTCTAGTTCCAAGTCTTTTCATTTTTCTTTTCCGAGTCCAAATTTCTCGGCCGCTTGGCTTGAACTCCATCTAAATCATCGCAAGGCTCATCTTATTCTTTCATCCTTCATTCTATCTCACCATCCTTTGTTACCGGAGTTCTTCATAGTGATTCTTCATGATTTAATTCATTCTTCAAGAGTTCATCAAGATTTTGTTGGTGGAGTTCTAATATCTTTTCTTCTTGCATCTCTAAGTGTAATTAAATCTCCGTATTCTTTGAAGTGGAGTTTTGCATTTCTTCGCTCTCCTCAGCTATTTGATCTTTTCTCGCTTGTGGTTGGTTATCACCTCATAATTTTGAGAGGTAATACATAAGTCCACAACAAGTTTATTCTTTCGTTGTTGATTTTCTCAACAACTTGCTCAATCATTCCTTCTAAATTCTTTTCATTCCTTTATTTCAATTCTTTCCGGAGGTTTTGTGTCATGTCTTCATCAAGTATATTTCCATCTTCTCAAGCTCATGTTCTATTCTTTCCTTGTTCAACCGTGTGCTGCCTAAGTCCTTTCAGTCTTATTCGCTTTTTTTCTCATTCTAACCATCTCCTTAGAACAAGTGGTTTCATAGTCTATCCGACCGTGAGCTTTTGATTCTCGCCATTCTCATCGCTCCTCTCTTCTTCTCGAAAGTGCCCTCGATTCTTTGCTTCTTCTCTGAGTTCTCGCTTCACCTCATCCCTTTTCCTTCCGTTCGGTCCAAGATCTCGGACGCGATCTCTTGTTAGTGGAGGAGTGTTGTAACGCCTCGGATTCGATGCGCCAGTGTCTTCCAGCTTATTCGCCGCCTTTTGCCATGTCATGTGCTTATGTGTCTCTTTGCCATGTCATCATCTGCATTTTTATCATGTCATCATGTGCATTTCATTTTGCATACGTGTTCGCCTCATGCATCCGAGCATTTTCCCGCTGTCCGCTTTGCTATCCGCACTCCTATGTCTCCCGCCGCCTTTTTACCTCTTTTTCGTGTGTGGGTGTTTAACGGTCTCGAATGGACCGAGGTTTGTCAAGCTGCCTTGGTATAGCACCGTAGACCGCCTGTCAAGGTTCGGGTCATTTGAGGTCGTTGATACTCCAACGGTTAACCGGTAACCGTGAAGCCCTCTTTGAGTTGCAGCCCAACACCCCTTTCAAAGTAGCCCAAAACCCAGCAAACTCCCTCCATGCTCTCGGTCGCTCGATCACGATCAAGGTGGTCGAAAACCGCACCTCATTTGACTCTCCTAGCTCCTCTACCTATAAATAGACCTCCCTCCATTTTCATGATGAAACCCTAGCCCTTCCTCCACGCTGCCACGGACATGTCCATCTCATACGGACATGTCCTCCGGACACGCCGCCCGGCTAATCCCACAGCTACGCCACCCCGCCGCCTCTCCTCCAACCAGGTCACGCCATGTCGCTCAAGGCTGCTCCCACGCCACCTTCACCCGCCAAGAGAGTCCTGCAGAAGAGTGCTCATGGCTCAGATCCCCGCCACTGACTGCTCACATGCCTGGCCTGGCGCACACACACATACCACGCTCCTCTGCCGCTTGCCAGCCTCCCGCTGATTTCACGACGCCGGGCGATCACAGGTTCTCCTGCCTGCCGCCTGCCTCCCTGCTGCCACACACATGGAACTCCACACAAGACTGCACAAGGCTGCGCCTGGCTGCTGTTCTCAAGACTCCTCCTGCCGCTGGCGCCGCCGCCTCCGCCGCCTCCGTCCTCTCCCGACCTCACGGCTGGCTTCGCTGCCTCCCGCCACTGCCGCCGGCTCCATTGCGCTGATCCGGGCGGTGGTATGAGATCCACCCGCCTGCCAACCAAACACGCCTCTCCCGATCGATCCTCCGTCCCGCCCTCCTCATCCTGCTGACTCCTGAGGGTAAATTTCCACCAAGTCCCTGAGTTTGTGATCATTTTCATGCATTTTCATCGTGTCGTAACTCTGCATCCGTAGTCTGCTTTGCTGCTGTAATATGTCAAAATGTTCGCCAAGAGTAGATCATTTCATCTCATTGCATCATTTTCATTTGAGCTCATCTTGATGCCCGAAATGCTGTTGAAGAGTGCCATTTGATGTTAGTTTCGCTTCTTAATGTAACATGCACTTTTGTCATTTTTGCCATGATTGATGTGTTCACCCTATGAGGTTGAGTCCTACATGTGTTTTGTAATATGCCATGCCATCTTTCCAGGGTGTATGCCATGTATTTTTGTGATCTCTGTGGTGACTAGCACAAGCATGCAAACTAGGCTTCTTGATGTTGCTGATTTCAGCCCTGCTTAGCTGATATTTTGATGCCATGTTAACTTGATGCTACAGAGAGTTCCATGCATATTTTGAGATACTTCAGTAAGGATGTTTTGTTAAACATGTCTTGCTATATCCATCCATGCCCTTGTTTGCAATTATGGAGTAGTCTAGCTTGAGTCAATCGAGCTCTACTTTTGCTATAAAATGTTCCTGGCAGATTGTTTACATGTTATTCAATTTTGCTAAGGTTGTTGTAGTTGATCCATGCACCCTATGTTGTTGTTCTTGCCATGTATAGCTTCTATGCCATATCTTCTTACTGTTGGTTGCCTTTCCATGCCATGTATTGCTCTGTGGTGAGTGGTTCAAGCTCACCAACATGCCTACTTGTTGTTGTTCCTGCCATGTTCAAATCTGTAATAAAACTTGCCATGTTTACATGGGTGCCATCATATCTTATGATCCTTTTTGGCTCATGGTCACTAAAGGACTTCTGTTATACGCTTTGAGTAGATTCATGCCATGCCTTTGTTTGCCATGATAAGTTCCTGTAGCATGTTTTTTGATAGCTCTAAACATTGCAACCTGATGTTATTTCTGCCAATGCCTGAAACTGTTATTATTTGCAATCTTGCCATGTCATTTTGAGCATGTTCTAGTGATTTCTGGAGATAGCTCAGTGTTCATGTTTTGTAATGCTTTACCTGTAGATCATGCCCATGCCTTTTATTATTATGTTGAGATCCTGTAGCATGTTGTTTTGGTGCTTGCAATATGCCTAGTTGCTGTTTTGCACAGCTTGTCCTTTAAACTTGTATTGTGTGTATGTGTTGAACCGCTGTCTGCTTTTGAGTGTGCTCTATATGAAACTTGCTTGATTTTGCATGTAGTTTCATATTATCATGTTGCATCCTTGTTTTGAGGTGTTTTCTTGATGTTGGTATGCATTTTGCATCAATGCCATGTTTAACTTGTTTTGCTCATATCTTCTAGGCCGAGTCTCAATCTAATGAACTTTATATGTAACTTGACTAGAATTTCGTGTAGATCATCGTGGTGCATCTTAACTTGCTGTTTAACAACTTGAACATAAGGTTTATTCAGATCTGGACCAATTTCGAAATTTGCATACGAGGACTTACCGGAATTGTTCTATGTTGTTTCCGGCCTCATTTAAAATTGCTTGGATGTGTTGTTCTTGTTTGCATCATCTCTTGACATGAGTAGCTTCATGTAGCCTTGTCATGCATCATACTTGGTTGAGCATCATGTCTTGTTCATGTGTGGTGTGTTTACTATGTTGTGTGCTTCTTCTTGTTAGTTCCTGCTCTGCTATGATCGTGAGGATTCGCTCGCTCACGCTTGGTCTCGGCTTCATCCGCTCATCTTCTTCATGGACTCGCTTCTTCTTCCTTGAGGGATTTCAGGCAAGATGACCGCTACCTCGGATCTCACTACTATCATTGCTATGCTAGTTGCTTCGCTTCTATCGCTATGCTGCGCTACCTATCACTTGCTGCTCAAGCCATCCCAAATTGCCATGTCAGCCTCTAACCTTTGTCACCCTTCCTAGCAAACCATTGTTTGGCTATGTTACCACTTTGCTCAGCCCTCTTATAGCGCTGTTAGTTGCAGGTGAAGATGAAGTTTGTTCCTTGTTGAACATGGAGATGTTGTTCCTTGTTGGAACATGTTTACTTGTTGGGATATCACAATATATCTTATATTATTAATGCATCTATATACTTGGTAAAGGGTGGAAGGCTCGCCTTATGCCTGGTGTTTTGTTCCACTCTTGCCGCTCTAGTTTCCGCCATATCGGTGTTATGTTCCCGGATTTTGCGTCCCTAACGCTGTCGGGTGATTTATGGGACCCCTTGACAGTTCGCTTTGAATAAGACTCTCCAAAGAAGGCCCAACATTGGTTTTACCATTTGCCTCACCTATGCCCTTTTTCCCTTGGGTTTTGGAGCCCGAGGGTCATCTTTATTTTAGCCCCCGGCCAGTGCTCTTCGAGTGTTGGTCCGAACTGAGA
The DNA here is from genome assembly GCA_021605205.1 of Aegilops longissima. NCBI lineage: Eukaryota > Viridiplantae > Streptophyta > Magnoliopsida > Poales > Poaceae > Aegilops > Aegilops longissima. Next base: position 27,004 of record JAHIAM010003409.1, on the reverse strand, counting down.
GACATGGGCCACCACGGGCAACTCGAGGGTTGGTTTTACTCAGAGCTTGACTTATCCGTGTGCCTCGAGACCGAGGTACGTGCGACTTCTATCAGATTTGTCGGCACATCCGGCGGCTTTGCTGGTCTTGTTTTATTGTCGTCGAATGTCTTGTAGCCGGATTCCGAGACTGATCGGTCTTCCCGGGAGAAGGAATATCCTTCATTGATCGCGAGAGCTTATCATGGGTTGTTGGGACACCCCGCAGGTTTGAACTTTCAAAGCCGTGCTCATGTTATGTGGCGATGGGAATTTGATAATGTCCGTTGTAGAAAACCCGAATTTGATCTTAATTAAAATACACCAACCGTAGCGAATCGTGAGTGTCTCTTTTCGGGTTGATCGAGAGGAGAACACGGTTTCGGGTTATGTCCGACGAAGTAGGAGTTCGGATCACATTTTGATCATTACTAGTTGACGCACTGCCTTTGTTTCTCTTCTCGCCTCATTTATGTATGTTAGCCACCATATATATGCTTAGTCGCTGCTGCAACTTCACCACTTTACCCCTTCCTTTCCCATTAAGCTTTGCTAGTCTTGATACCCATGGTAATGGGATTGCTGAGTCCTCGTGGCTCACAGACACTACACCACCAGTTGCAGTGTACAGGTTTATGGCGATCATGACGTGAGAGCAATGTTTGCTTGTATTGGAGTTCTTCTTCCGCTTCTTCTTCGATCAGGGATAGGTTCCAGTGTCGGCAGCCTGGCTAGCAGTGGTGGATGTCGCTTGAGCTTCTGTTTATGCTTCATCCGTAGTCGGATGTTGATCTTGTATATGATGTTGATGTATTCTTGTGGCATTTGTGCCTTTTGTATGTATCCCCATCTATTATGTAATGTTGATGTAAAATATCCACCTTGTAAAGCGCTTTCAATATATGGTCTATCCTTGGTGGGACCTTCGAGTTCCTTTGGATAGGGTCGATATTGGGCGTGATAAAGATTCTTCCATCTCCTCCTTCCTTCAGCTTCGCTTCCTCCGTCTGCAATGGAGAGAGGGAATCTCGCCCTTCAACGGTGGCGTAAGGGTCGCCGCTGACAATGCGCCCTTCCTTCTCTCGTAGACCAAGGTGGCAGAGCCATGAGGGAAGGGGAGGGGCGAGGCTGGGCGCAGGCCGAGGCGCCGGGGAAGAGGAGGACGGGCGGTGCGCCGGTCTCGCCCCCGCCAAGAGTTCCTCACCCCATGGAGGGCCATGTTGGGATGACCTTGTGAGTTCTTTCGTCAGCTGCGCCGCATTGCCGCCGCTTTCGCCTCCGACTCCATTCACGGGAGATGGAGCTGGATTTGCCGAGTCATTGCGGCTGCACATGAGGGGTCAGGATCAGCGGCACGCGAAGTTCGCTGACTTCCCAGCCCCTCACGTGATGTATCTTCGCCGGGATGGAAGACGTCATTATATCCACCGCTGACGGAGGGGCTCACTTCCATTTCAAGTTGATGGAGGGCGGCCTCTCCGCTCAAGGTCTTCGGCTCTTTCAAGGGAGGGCGAGCATGGAGAGCTCTTCGATATGCTAAGACCTCCTCGGGCGGGAGGGCGAGGAGGACAGCGGCAGCGATGACGAGGGTAGCGGGCGGCAGGATGACGGGTCCGATTAGGTGTCGGGCGCCATCTGCAGGGCACCGGGCGACCCCATCATCCATGTCGCCGCTTCCTGAACTTCTCGGGTCGCCTCCTTAGGCGGCTGGCGTTGGGAGGCTGTGGAAGAGGAAGAGGGCGGCGGCAAGGCCATCGAATCGGCACGCGGGCACCGACGCTTTCGACGCAGGCCGACGCCCCGCCGCCTTCGAGCTCGCTCGCGCCGCCATCACCATCCAGCCTTCTGGACGGCCACCGAGATGTTCTCTTGGTGTCTCCTCGCCACCCGTAGCTCGCCTAGGCGCTTTCCGCCTCTTTTCGCCTCCTTGACCTGCCTCCCGAGGAGAGGGACAAGAAAGGGATTACGGCACCTTATCTCTTTTAGCTTGTAAGCCTTTTGGGCCTTGACTGAATTTAAAACTTGTAATCCCATCATTCATGTTTTTCATTCCCCATGGGCTGTACCTGAGTGGAATGTTTTTAATGAAAAGGGATGCTTGCCGGTCATTTGTTTATGGTATAACCCACTTACAAGGAGTAAATCCTTGATATCCCTAAGATAAACATTTCTCGCCCGCAACAGCCCCCGCTGCCTTCCCACTTCGCCGACCTTTCTCATGCTTTTATGGAGGCAGGATGAGGTGGGTTCATGCTCCTCGCTTCACCCTTCTATCGCCACGACCACGACTCAAACCTGGCCCTGTGAACGAGCCCTAGGGCCTAGAGTTTTAGGGGAGCACGGTAGCTTTGAAAAACGAGGTTTCACATACCTCACCCATAAGGGAATGCATGATAAGGGATGAAGAACTTATCTGAGTCAGAGCCCCGGAAACTCCGGGTTTGCCGTGGGTGTATTTTTAGATTTGCAGCCCCGCACATACGGCTTGCCGGTCTAGATGCCGGTCTGTCCTCTTCTCTTTTCATCTTCAAGTGATCCGCAAGGATATCTGTGAGCCTCATAACCAAAGAAGACAAAAGAACGACAAAGGGACGACACTCACCTCTAAGCTAGGGGTTAGTCACCGAGCACTATCAACCCTAACAAGGATTTAGACTCGACCTAGCATGCATGTTATAACTTAGGGCGCCAGCTTCATTTATTTATGCTCGTGTCTCCATACCGCTTTGTACAAAGGGTTACATGCATCATCGGCAATGCTTGTACAAAAGGTGGTTTGTCGGGGCCTAAGAAGTCGCTACCACGGTAAAACTTATGAAGATGCTCAATGTTCCAGGAGTTACTCACCGAACGACATCTTCGGTCTCCGTGCGGACTGCGCCGGCCCGTGACTCGTGACACCCGATAAGGGCCTTCCCACTTTGGCCAACTTGTTGGAATTCTTGGCCGATTGAACGCGTTTAAGGTCAAGGTCGCTTCCTCAAGGCTTCGCATGAACCTTGCGGCTATGGTAGCGCACAAGGTTTGTCGGTAGCGTGCTGCCCTCACACCACCAAGACGATCTTTCCTCAAGGAGCATTGCGCCATCTTGCCGCAGCTTGTTTTGGTCAAGCTTCATCATAAGCGAGCACTCGAGGTGACCCGATATGAGTTCAGGGGAGAACTGCTTCTGCCCCTGTGATACTAGTGCAAAGGTGTCCGCCGGTGGCTCGATTTACGCCGTCCCGATCGACTAAAGAACCGCCGCAACTCATCAATCCAGCGCTTTCCATTCTTGTGCAGCCCGTCAAAGGTCTTGGTCCTTATGCTCGCAGATTTCAGCATTTGCCCTTCAGTTTGACCATTGTTCAGCGGGTGAGCAACGGAAGCGAAACAGACTTTGCTGCCGAGGTCTTGGGTATATTGCATGAAGGTGCGGCTTGTGAACTATGTGCCGTTGTCGGTAATAACCCTGTTGGGTACGCCAAAACAACACACTAGTCCCTTGAAGAACTTGACGGCTGACTGAGCTGTGACCTTCCTCATCGCTTCCACCTCCGCCACTTTGTGAACTTGTCGATTGCAATGTACAGACTCAAAGCCCCGACAAGGGGGAAAAGGGCCCAAGATGTCGAGCCCCTGCATCGAGAAGGGCCAGAGAGAGGAATGGTTTGAAGGGCTTGAGCTGGCTGATGAAGCTTTTTGAATGGAACTGACACGCTTCACACTGGTGACTAGTGTCGCCGATCCTCGGAGGGCGGTGGCCGTAAGAAGCCTTTGCCGAAATGCCTTGTCGGCAAGGGCCCTTGACCCAATGTGGGATCCACATATGCCTCCGTATCTCCGCCAACAGCTCCATTCTTCCTCTCGAGGGATACACTTCAATTTCACACCGCTCGCCTCTTTTCTCGCATGTGACGCCATCGATTTAACTGGTACATGGAGAGCGACGGGCTACTTTTTTCCGCTTCTTCCTGCTCCTCGTGAAGTTCCCTGCTTGGAGGAATCGGACGGTATGTTGTGCCCACGCTGGAGCCTCGGGCTTGACGGCGAGGACTAAAGGCATTTCTCCGCTATAGGAGCGGCTGTCTCGACGGTAAGAGCTTGACGCCCGCCGGAGCCGGGCCGTCTCTGGCGGGCTCAAGATCCCCGGCAACATCCTTGGCGGTGGCTCCGGAAGCTCGGCAGAAAGTACTTGCCGGGCCCTGATTTCTCCTCTTATTCTGGTCTCGCTGATGGATCAACGGATGGCTGAGTTAGCTGAAGCACAAAGGTACCTGTTCCACAGTAGCTTGAGGGCAGCGCTGCTTTGACAGTAATCGGCGATATCGCTTCTCCGCCGGGAACGTGTTCAGCCAGATACCGTCAAAATGCTCTTCCAGCTTTTCTCACTTCATCGACGAGGCCTTCATCAACGGGCGCTGGTAATCCTTGTAGACTTGCTTGATGACAAGCTGCGAGTCTCCTCGACGATGAGTTTTTGATTCCGAGGTCCACCATGATCCTAAGACCGCAAGCAGCCCTTCAGATTGGCCAGATTGTTTGTTGACACCTCCTCGGGAAGTGCATCCGGATCACGCATTTGAGGTGCTCTCCGTGGGCGCGATAAGCAAGACGCCAGCCCCGGCGCCTTGCAAGGAGAAAGCTCCATCAAAGTACATGATCCAATCACAACTTGCCTCCTTGCCGGGAGAGCAGCCTCTTGGCTTCTTCTGTCAGCGCTATGTCCATTCTGCAATGAACTCCGCTAGGACTCGGCTCAATCGTCAAGTACTTTCAAACTTGAGGCCAAAGCTGGACAGCTCCAAGGCTCATTCCACAATTCTTCCCTGCATCCGGATTGTGCAATATCCGCTGCAGAGGGAGGCGAGTGACGACAGGATCTCGCAGCTCGAAGTAGTGATGCAGCTTCTCGAGGCCATAAGAAGGTCAAGAGCATTTTCTCAGACGCCGAGTACCTTGATCTAGCCTCGCAGGAGGGAACTAACAAAGTAGACCGGTGCTGCATCATTTTCTTCTTCGCGCACTTCAACCGATGTGTCAGATTCGCATTGGTGGTGTCGGCTCGCTGCACGCCATTACTTCGTCGTTAACCTATCTTTGCGCTTATTAGTGCGGGCGCCGACCACTCGGTCCGCTGCCGCTGTATAGCAGCAACGGCTTCGTGGCTCGGGCGAATCGGTATTGGCGCGAGGAGAGGTACTTATTCGAACCTTGCAATGTTGCTTCGCTTCGCGGCCCACCCATCGGGCCCGCTTTTTCAGATCTTGAAAAGGGAAGGGCGTTTCGGCAGACTGGAAATGAACTCGCCCATGGCGGCGACAAGAACCAGCTAGCCGATGCACATCCTTGATTCGCTTCGTGCTTCAATCTGCTCTATAGCTTTGATTATGTCCGGATTGGCCTCTATCCCACGCCAGACACCAAGAACCCGAGAAGCTTGCCGGACAGACGCCAAAGACGCACTTCTCAAGGTTCAGCTTGAGATTGATCTTGCGAGGTTTGCAAATGTTTCTTGCAAATCTGGTATGAGGGTTGCCCTGCCCTTGGTTTTGGCCACTATGTCATCCATATAAGCTTCCATATTTCTATGGAGCTGGGTTCAAAACCAATCTGACCGCCTTTGCAAACGCCGAACCAGCACTTTTCAACCCGGAAGGCATCCGCATGAAACAATACGCACTGCATGGGGTGATGAATGTTGTTTTCTTCGCCTTCTTTTCATGTAGATCTGGTGGTAGCCGGAGTAGCGCCGAGGAATGACAACAGATCACACCCACCGTGGAGTCAATAATCTGTCGATGCGCTGCAACGGAAGGGGTCTTTAGGGCAAGCCTTATTGATATCTGTGTAATCAATACACGCCTCACTTCCCATTTGCCTTGGCGCATCACGATCGGATTGGCCAACCACGTTGGATGGAACACCTCTTACCAAACCCGCCGCTTCTAGTTTCCGGATTCTTCCGTGATGAACTCTTGTCATTCCAAAGCTTGCTTTCGACCTTCGCTTGACGGGCCGCAGCATGAGGGCAGACAGCAAGGTGGTGCTCAATCACCTCCCGGGAACACCGGGATGTCGGAAGCTTGCCATGCAAACACATCGACATTCGCCCGCAGGAAGGTGACGAGCTGCCTTTTCCTATTTGTCGCCAAGGGTGGAGCTTATGGTAAAGCTCCTCCCGTGCCTTCCTCATTGATGTAAACCTTCTTGGTTCCCGCGGTATGGCCCTGGGCTTGTTTCCACCGGTGGAGCTCTCGCACGTTCTCGACGGCAGCGCTACACCAAGAGGTGCGCTTGCTGAGGGGTGTCCGAGGTCTCACCGGTCTTCTTCTTCTTCTTCCCCGGGTCCCAAATGGGCAGGAGCAGTGTTCTAGTGGCGGCAGCTGCAAGAACCGCTATCGGTAAGTTAGTCAGTAGAATCAGCGATCTTCTTGTCGGAGGGGATGGTGATGATTGTCACAGGTCCCTGCATCTTCGTGGTGTTGTAGGCGAGTGTGACCTCCATCATGAACTTGGCCAGCATCAAGTGCCTAGGATCCTGCTAGGGCAAGGGATCTTGGCAACATCAAACACGATCCTCTCCGTCCCAGTAGTTCAGGTCGCCCAAAAGTCACGGCAGCGGACTTTTCCTTGGGTTGGCTTCTTCCCGGTTGACCTCTGAACGCGCCTGCCTCTTCGAGGTCTCCATCAGAATCAGCTTCGATCACGGCAAAGTAGATCAAGTTCAGACCGCCCCGCCATCGACTAGCATCTTCGCCACCTTGAGGTTGCGATTGTTGGCTTAAACCAACAATGGCAAGCACTCACCGTAGTAGTGCGATCAGGTGATTGAGGAGTCCTCGATTAGGGTGTCCGATAGCCGACTACCATCATCACCGAACTATCATTTGCCGGACTATCATCATCGACCGGACTCCAAGACTATGAAGATAGAAGATTGAAGACTTCCCCCGTGTCCGGATGGGACTTTCCTTGGCGTGGAAGGCAAGCTTGGCGACACGGATATGTAGATCTCCTACCATTGTAACCGACTCTATGTAACCCTAGCCCTCTCTCGTGTCTATATAAACCGGATGGCTCTAGTCCGAGGACAACAATCACAACAACCTCACAATCATACCATAGGCTAGCTTCTAGGGTTTAGCCTCCTTGATCTCGTGGTAGATCCACCTTGTAAACATCCACAATATCAATATCAATCAAGCATGACGTAGGGTTTTACCTCCATCAAGAGGGCCCAACCTGGTAAACATCGTGTCCCTTGTCTCTTGTTACCATCCGCTTAGACGCACAGTCGGGACCCCTACCCGAGATCCGCCGGTTTTGACACCGACATTGGTGCTTTCATTGAGAGTTCCTCTGTCGCCACCGATAGGCTTGATGGCCTCTTCAATAAACAACGACGCAGTCCTCGGTGAGACCTTTCTCCTAGGACAGATCTTCAGATTCGCGGCTTCAGCATCATGGGCCAACTCCCTTGGTCATCCGAGCAGATCGAGAGCTACGCTCGGCCGTCAGTCAGGTTTGAAGCTTAAACTTCACGACCGATATCCGCGGGACTTGATCTCGATGGATCTGAGCCACAGCCGAAGCGCCACACTGCCACGATGGGCATGACCTAACTCGCCACGGACAAAGACTTTGAGGCCGCACCGATCCGCTTCCAACTCATAGTCCGTCGATCGTCAATCGAGGACGGATGCTCGACACCGCCGAGCCGCAATTTCTACGGGCGATGGAGCCAACACTTACCTTGTCCCACATAAAGCCCATGACTCGAGGTGCCGGACTTCACCGGACCAACCTCCTCGCGCTCGAGCCACCGAATCCGATTACGCCGATCATGGAATTCACCGCCATGACATCTTTTCAAAGACTTCTTCTTCGCGACATCATAAACTCATTGAAGCATCTTCGCTATTCAGAGCCCTGGCCGAATCCACGCCGATGGTTGGGACGGATGACGAAGAAATTCAGATCCCACCCACCACCCACTTCAGAGCCACCGCCGACGATTTAACCGACATACTCGACCACGATTCAAGACATCGACGGTATGGACGACGATGCCGGAGACTACTCAAGAACCAAAGGCTTACAGACACCGGAAGGCCACCTCGCCATACGACGATACATGGTGGACACCCAAGGAAAGCGATAACGAGGAACAACGGACACGGCAGAGGATAATCTCGCCGATAAAGAACCAAACGGCGACGCAACGCCACCCCAAGTCCCGCCGATCAAAGCAGCCTTCCTAACGACTCCAGCGATAGAGCAGGCAAGCCACCGAGGATTTAACAGGACGGGCCGGATATTCAACCCTTCACGGCAATCAACAGTCCGCCACAACACCGAGCATAAGAACATACGCGAAAAGCTCGCCGCCATCGCAAGAAGTTTGAAGAAGGCGAACGAAGCTCAAACAGCGTAAGACACGCCGTAATGAAGTGGAGCAAAGTATTCAAGACCGCAGACAAATATGGCAACGCCATCAAACCAAGAGCTACCCGCGTTAAGTTGTCGCCAGAATTTGACGAGGAAGCCATTGAGCCTTCACAACAAAATAAAGAGGTCATCAAGGATAGACGCCGCACGACGTGCCCAAACGACAAACGGGCTGCACACAAGCCAATTATAATCCTCGTAAAACGGATGGCCCAACTAGGTCCATCTACGGCCAAAAATAGGACCCTAGGAAGTAACATACCACGACAAGTGTTCAAGACAGCGGCACACCCAAATATGTGGGCGCCAAGACACCCGCTTATGTTTCACTGATGAGGTGCTGGATCATGAATTTCCAGCAAGGTTTAAACCCATAAACATAGAGGCATACGACGCACACAATGCACCTTTGAGTCCTGGATAGAAGACTACATACTACACATACACATGGCTAGAGGAGACGATCTCCACACCATAAAATACCTACCTCTCAAGCTCAAAGGGCCAGCTGCATTGGCTCAAAAGCCTCCCGTAAAACACTGCTAGTTGGGAAGAGCTTGAGGACGCTTAGAGCAAATTTTCAAGGGACTTATGTCCGCCTCCTGATGCCGACGACCTGAGTATATAACCCAACAGCCCGGAGAGTCACGCAAGAATTGTGAATGTGTTCCTTACCAAAAGAACCAAATAGTCGATCGTCCTGACGCAGGTTTTAGCAGCTTTTAAACACAACGTCCGAGATGAATGGCTCCCCAGATACCTCGCCAAGAGAAGCCAAGAACAATGGCCGCTTAATAAGTTCTCATGACGCTATGTTAGAGAAGACAGTCATTAGCAAGATGCAGCACCAACGAATTCGAGTACATCCAAGATCAGAGATGGAAATGAAAGTCACGGCAGAAAGATCAACGCCGAATAAAGAAAAAGCCCATTGGCACGGCGGTCAACGCCGATTCAAAAGCTCGCGCCGATAACAAAACACGGCCTCTTAAGGACAACAGAGACGAGCTATCAAATTTAAACAAAATTTTAGATCGGATATGTCAAATCCACAAGACTTCGAAGGCCTACAAACCATACCAACCGAAATTGTTGTTTTTAAACAGTCCGCAGACTTAATGTCGGACACAAGGCTCGACACGCCAAGCGAGGACAATGACGAGCCCCACCAGCAGAGCAAGCATCGAAGTCAAAGGACTTTCCTCGAGAAGTCAAAATAGTAAACTCGCTTCACGCGGATAACACGGAAAGCCAACACGGCACTCGCCAAGACAAGTGTCTGACGATCCACCCTAGTGGACCAAGGTTGGAGGTCAAACCAATCACTTTCGACCACCGATTAGTCCGTATATCCGAGCGCAGGATAGACTGCCCTGATATCGGATCCCATAATAGACGGACTGCAATTAAACGCAGGTGTTGATGGACGGCGGCAAGGACTTAAACCTGCTATATCCGGACACAATCCGCAAGTGGGGATAGACCCTATTACAATACGACATAGCCGCACTTCCTTCAAAGGAGTGGCGCCAGCCCTTAAGCCCGCTTATCAAGCACCACTGATGAGAAGCTCGCCCACTTCCATACAATGCCACATTTCGCCTCTTACGCTTCAAATGCCCGGTCCACGGCATCGCTTTCATCAAAGGGTCGCCGAGACCCCTGACACGGCTAGACGAGTCCGAATAAATAAGCTAGGGCTACCTAGCCGCACACCCTTCACAAGGGTTTGCCCATACAAGCCACAATGAGCTAGCATGTGCTCAGCTTTCTTAACCTATATTTCAATTTTATGAACTTTCTCGCATGATTTCTTTTCCAACCAAGTTCTCTCTTTTTACAGATGAACAGCGGCACACCCGGCCCAGATACGCACAACGGAGACACATGCGCAGACGCAAGAGGGACCCGCTAAGGACTCTTTTCGCACTAAGACCCTACGATACCTTTCTTATCGCCTCTTGTTGCTATAATCCCCGGTTTTTCAAGATAACCAGAGTGAGACCATGCTTTTGGCATCGGTCCGCCAGAGAACCTGCCCGCATTTGGACACAAGGGGCTTAGGGCTTTGTTTTGCCTATTATAAAGACCTAACACCTTCGGAGTGTTCAAGCCCTCGAAAGTTAGGGCCTTATATGCATCAGCTCAATCATGTCTTTGGTCAAATGTTGGGTTTGCCCGGCCCGTGTTTTGCTGCCTTACGCTCCAGATTATCGGCTAACGCTGCCTGTGGAGAACTATCATGTTGTGCCCAGCCCGCTGGGCGAGCACCTCAAGAGAGAAAGCCAAAACCGACTGTCATGATGCAGCGAGACTGGTCAACCACTCGACGACCTTGGGAATGTTTAGGATTCCTCCGCTGACGGCGGGCCGCTTCCGCCAGCACATACGCTTCGAATTCAGAGAGCACGGTTCCCTAGGGGCTATGTCGAGCCCCACCCCAACTCCATGGCTAAGGAAAGTGATAAAGCATTATAGTCCGGTTGCCTCGCTTGCTACGCTACAACCTCCTTTACAGGACCGAGACGCCGGATTAAGTGTGAAAACGCTATTTTTTATAACACCCCGCACCCTTGTGCGTAATGAAGCCAACGATCGCCATCTTTCAGTTATACATACGTGATACATGAACGGTCGCAAAGGAGATGCTCTATTACTTGAACGCATAAGTATAATAGGTGCTTACATCATAAAATCGCTTTTACATTATATAAACGCTCATTCGAACGTAACATTTTTCGAAAGCATCGCGACTTCTATTACATGAGCACCAGCAGCACTTCGCCAAAATAGTGCTCGACGGTAGCCGGTTATTATCCGAGCCCGGGTCACAACAGCGTGGCATCCATCTTTGTCCAATGTGTCTTCACACGGGCAAGCGCCATCCGCAAGACCTCTATGCAGGCCGACCGCTTATCGCTTTGATATGCGGCACCGCCCCCAAGAAATTGCTGCAATAAGCCAAAGTAACTCTTCGGTCAGCCTATCCGCCGGATATGGGTCACTATATCCGCCATAGCAAGCCCGACAACCTATTTAGCTCAGCCCACTCAGCCAAACGATCGGTCAGCCGAAGTGAACGCCCGGACTATGGAATTGAGACCAAACAGCTCTTCCGTCTCGGTGATCCTTCCGCTTCGAAATGCATAACGGCATCCGCCGCCTCGCCGCTAAGTCCATATAAGGTCCTCCGACACCACAATTGGCCCAGCTGAGCATATTTTGAACTGCGGAACCTTCGGGCGCAGTAGTAAAAGGCTTGCCACCACAATCTCCCCGCCCGGCGCAGCTTTTCCTTCATGGCCCAGATTGCAGAGCGGGCATTCTTGGCTTCAGCGTGGCCTCCGTAGGTCTTCCCTGCCCCGCTTAGGCGCCCCTTCCCAAGAGCCTCATTGCGGTCGGTAGCCTCTTTTAACTTCACAGCCATTTCGCTACCTCTTCCTCGCTTCCGCAGCAGCGGCCTTTTCGCCGCTTAACTCCTCGCCCTCTTCGAGGCTGCCAGATCACTCCTTCCGCCTGCTCCTTGGCTTGAGTGTTCGCCCAAGACTCTCCACAAAGAGCCGCACTATCCGTGATTTCACGCAAATTTTGTAAGAGTTGGCTTCAGCTCCCTTACCATGTGTCCGCCAAGTAATACTTTTACCTTGGCGGCTCATCAAGTCGCCTGCTGATCAGCGCAATGTCTTCATCCGCCACATCGAAGTTGCCGCTTAGTTCAGAACCTATAAGTCCGCTGGCCTCGGACGACCCGCCACCCGCATAGGCACGACGGGAATTTCAACCTGCGATTTGATCCTCGACGCTGTCGACATCGACAACCCATCAATCTCGTGGGCTACTATCTATACAGGCGATTCTATATGCAAACTGTTAGAAGGTGTGTCATTTTACATACCTCAAACCCCGCCAAGAACTCCCGACGGATCATGCAACCATTTTAGGCGGATTTAAATCCTTTCAATCACCACGCCATCAATGCGCATGATCTTCCGAGATAGACGCCTTCTCAAGCAGATCCTTCACCAGACACCGCTTGGTGCCGAACTATCCGCTTTGCCACACTCGGGCTCCTCCGTGATTTACACTTCAGGCTCGTCCGCCTTATCCAACGGCGCCGGACGGGGCGCTTCGCCTCTATCATCTCCGAACGAAGGTCCCTCAAGACGAGCTCATCTCAAGGACGGAGATCCGAACTACAAGGTAAAAACTTTTGTTATCCTCGTAACCACAAATAGGATGTCCTTATTATAAAACTTCTTTGTTTCTACTTACGGCTCGCTGAGGGCTGGCTCATTAAGGAGATTAGGCTCGGGCTTCCCCGAGGCAGGACCTCCGGCGAAGATTTCTTCCGCCGCTTAGGGGCTTTTTTTCCCCGGTCCCTGAGGCAGTCCTCTTCTCCCTTGGTAGGAGGGATTCTCGATCCCCTCGCTCAAAAGCCTCCTTAGGCGAGGCAAGAGCATTCCTGCTTCCCTTCGCTTCTCCGGCGCAACCTCCAAAGATCCGACCAAAGACGGATCCGCGCGTCTCGGGAGGGGGCCGACATCAGATAATTTTGCTTCCGCTTATCCACTCCTGTAGAAGGAGATCGGTCATAAGGCAGATCATCGAAAGGCAAACAAACGGTATGTCCGTGATAGAGGCGGGTGTCCCGATCTTTCGATGAGATGATAACTATCGATTTGGTGGAGATGACTTTGACGATCCGACTACAAACGCAGTATGACGCTATGCCTTAGCAATCGCTAAACCAACTCCGAGAGGTTATTGACCACGCCGAGCACGATCAACCTGACCACGAAGGTCTATTCCTACAAGCAATCAAGAACAAGCAAGAATATGATAAAGCAATCTGAATATTGCAAATATATATGAAGTATTGATAAAGGTGGGGATCCGAAGCGGTCTTGGTCTGGTCGTTGGACACAAACGAAGCACACGGTTGCAATGGCTAACTTTTAACTAAACAAATCCCTAGGAAAAGCTACTAGATGGATCTACTTATATAGCAGCAAGGTGGCGGCCAACGAGGTGGGAGGACGCCCCAAGGCAGCCTAACACTAACCCTAGGTCGCATAAGGCCAATGGGCCCAAGCGGAGGTGACGAACACCTTTGGACTTGTAGTTTGACTCGGATTCTGCCAAAGATCGATTGTTTCGGCCCATAACTCAACACTCCGGACGGATTTTAAGGTGATTCCAATTGGGTTGGAAAATGCACAAATCTATTTTCCAACAAAAAGTATCAACCAATTTGGAGTCCGTATGAAAAGTTATTGACGCTTTTGAGTCGTATGTCTCAGTAGTCCGAATCGAGTCCGTAACGTGAGAGACTTGGACTCTATCTTCTCTTGGGCCAAAAGTGACGGAGAGAACTTTTGAACAGCAGGTAAACATCTCTTTCTCCCTTATCTTCATATGTGGATTGTACAAATGTCCCATACACCTGCAATTAGACATGGCACAAAAGTTTGTGAAGTATTTTGTCCTCGATGACATAAATAAATTATTGCATAGCTTGCATTAGAAATCACCTCACAAATATACATCTATGCAATATTTTTGGTCGATCCAAGGTAATCATGTCCTCATCATCCTCCCCTTCTTGAAAACAAAGCCGCCCTCATGCTGTTTAGTCTTGAATATGGCTAACAAAAGAGACAAGGTGTACATGTTGTATATGTATATGTCATCCATTTTACTTCCCTTGATTTTTGCACATATGACACATGAATAGATGAGTAACTTGTATAGTTCATAAAATCTAAAGCCAAAACATTATCACAAGAAGTAGAAGGCATGAAAATATTACAACTCAGTTTGCACATATAAGTGAAGTTTTATTCATTTCAAAAGATTGACAATGTTCATCATTAAACCATCCCAACATTGGTGAATAAACCTTACTTGCATCAAGTTTACATGCTACAACATGCTTAAATAAGCAAACATGCAATAAGTCATTCGGACACGTAATCATCACCAAGATTAGAGGTCATATCAAAATGATTAAACATTGATTCTTTTGCATCAATAGTTAATTCAATGGGTGCACTCAAAATTGTTGGTATTTCAGTTGTTTGATCACATGACGATTCATGATAGTATCAAGATTCTCTAAAATAGGTGATGTGCTCAAATCACCAGTTAACTCAACACATGATGCATTCAAGTTTACTAGGGATGCATCATTCTCATGTGAAGTTATATTATTAATACTTTTATCACACCTTGTCGCAAAGACGTAGCTGATGTAGGTATCGGCCTTGATAATGCACCATACACTTGAGATGATGTCGCTACCACAATTTGGGGTGGGGCTGCTCTAGTAGGTGCAATGGTGGAGGAACCAACTGACGATGGTGAGCATGAACTGAATAGTAGTTGTTGTAGTCACCCAATGCATCCTCCTCAGTAGCTGTCTCTCAAAGGTACAAGCGAACATACATACCAATAATGGAACGAGGAATATAGTGAAATCTTGCACGGATATCATGGTTCAAACCACCAAAAATCTATTCATTGTATCATCCTCAGATTCTTCTATGTCACAATGATGCATATAAGATTTGAACTTTGTAGTAAGCATGAACAGTGTTACACGCTTTGTTTTAATTGTTCAAATTTATGGGCAATTCACTTATTTATAGTAAGGAGGAAAAATTGTTGTCTCATTACAGCTTTCAAAACTTTCCAAGTTGTGGGTTGGTTATCAATGTTTTTCTTACAATGTACACTCCACCAAATGTAAGCAAAACCAAAAATGCTCTAGTGGTAGCTCGTGACTCTCTCAAGTTCAGAAAAATCATGGTGACTAAAAACTTCTTCTAATTCAAGCTCCCAAGCTAGATAAATAGCAGGATTAAATCTACCTCAAATGATGGTAAAGACATACCTGACCATATGCTTGTGTGTGTTGTCCCAACTCGTGATGATGAAGATGTGTCCGTCGCCCAAGAACTTCTATCTCCGAACCTGTCATGATTAGTAGAAACAAGAAACAAAATTCGAGAATAATGTTCCTATGAACTACTAGGATGTGGTTGTAAAGTGCTCACAAGAAAGCAAATATCAATATCTTACAAGTTCTTACCATGCGCAGTGGTGACAGCAACCAGCGTGTCAAGTAACTCAAGATTGTGTAAAGCGATTGCCAGGAACGATATATACACGTGTAGAAATATGTGGAGCTGGGTTGGCTATATATGGTAGCAAAAAATTAGCAATAATCAATTCATAGATGCAATGTTGAATAAACGCTCAACGACGGTAATCGTGCTGGTCCTAGGCTAGACCAGACTAGAGACACGAGCCTAGAACACTAATGAGGTCACGACGAAAGCACAACTAGCATCAATGAAGGATAATAAGTAGCTCGACAGCAAGATATAAGTGAAGATCACAACGGCAAAGAAAGATAATGATGAAGAACAATCGCCAAGCAGATATACAACAACTCTCTCCAATTTTCCTCTTGAAAAGTTTGAGCCAATTTTCTGATAACTTTTTTTAAAAGAATGCTACTAACTCAAGCTTTCAAATTAAAAAAAAATCACTCAATTCCGAGTTGATATGAGGAGTCAAAAAATTCTAAAACTGGTTTGAAAAACTGGAATAAGCTGTGTTCACGAACTCGGAGGGCAAAAAGACCTATTTAGGAGCCGATTTTGAGGTGCCAAATATTGAACAAGCTTCTGCAACTATTTAGATGCGCCTGCCTCTAGCTTTAATTTGAGTACTCATGAGCCAAAACGGACTTCAGATAGGAAGTTATGCCTGTTTTACTGAACAGTGCACAAAACAGATTCCAATCCGAATTCAGCTACGAGATTGAGTCTAGATAGATCCGAACTTTGTTTTTTTTCTTCTTTTTTTTCTCACACTTATTTTTTCTTTTTCTTTCTTTTTTTTTCTCTGACTTTTTCTTTTACTTTTTTCTCTTTTTTCTCTCCTCTTCCAAACAAACTAGATAAGATGCAGATTGGATCAAGTGAGGATGTGAACGATCTCAACTATGGTTATGACAATGAACGTGGGTAGCACGTGGTGGAAATTGATGGATGGATGGTGGTCAACGAAGGATAACGATGCAGCGGGTGTGACTAATGTGAACAGAACTCAAACTCTAAACTAACTAGACACTAAGACCAGCAACTCGACACCACGATGCAACCGATAATTCAATAATGCAAACAATGAAAAGAAAACTGCAAAGGCTCAGACTGGCTTGGACAAAGGATGAATAGATCTAACTTTTTTTGTGGCTTTTTCTTGGACAATAGGTAAGAAAATAAATCTAATCTAGGATAATTGGAAATTCTCACCGAGCAACCTCGAAACCGATACCACTTGATAGAGGCGGGTGTCCCGATCTTCGATGAGATGATAACTATCGATTTGGTGGAGATGACTTTGACGATCCGACTACAAACGCACGACGCTGCGCCTTAGCAATCGCTAAACCAACTCCTCGAGAGGTTATTGACCACGCCGAGCACGATCAACCTGACCACAAAGGTCTATTCCTACAAGCAATCAAGAACAAGCAAGAATATGATAAAGCAATCTGAATATTGCAAATATATATGAAGTATTGATAAAGGTGGGGATCCGAAGCGTCTTGGTCTGGTCGTTGGACACAAACGGCATACACGGTTGCAATGGCTAACTTTTAACCTAAACAAATCCCAGGAAAAAGCTACTAGATGGATCTACTTATATAGGAGCAAGGTGGCGGCCAAGGAGGTGGAGGACGCCCCAAGGCAGCCTAACACTAACCCTAGGTCGCATAAGGCCAATGGGCCCAAGTGGAGGTGACGAACACCTTTGGACTTGTAGTTTGACTCGGATTCTGCCAAAGATCAGATTATTCCGTCCATAACTCAACGCCCGGACGGATTTTAAGGTGATTCTAATTGGGTTGGAAAATGCACGAAATCTATTTTCCAACAAAAAGAATCAACCAATTTGGAGTCCGTATGAAAAGGTTATTGACGCTTTTGAGTCGTATGTCTGCGTGCAGTCCGAATCTGAGTCCGTAACGTGAGAGACTTGGACTCTATCTTCTCTTGGGCCAAAAGTGACGGAGAGAACTTTTTGAACAGCAGGTAAACATCTCTTTCTCCCTTATCTTCATATGTGGATTGTACAAATGTCCCATACACCTGCAATTAGACATGGCACAAAAGTTTGTGAAGTATTTTTGTCCCGATGACATAAATAAATTATTGCATAGTTTGCATTAGAAATCACCTCACAAATATACATGTATGCAATATTTTGGTCGTATCCAAGGTAATCATGTCCTCATCATCCGGACTTGGAACTACTTACTTGAGTATTCAAGGATTGCAGCTTAGTCCAAGATCCTCGTCAATTCTTGACGCACTTCTTGCGATCCAAGAATAAGTTATACATCTCCGTGGGTGTCATACCCATGAAGTGTTGAAGAACCGTGGGCCTCCTGGATTGAACTCCCATAGCCGGAGAGGACGGTGTTTGCAGGCAGAGACGCCTAATTAGCATAACCCGCATCACCACCACCATATCGATCTCCCTCGCTAGGAGATCTCGAACTGCCCGCAAGAGGGGCACGCCCTTTGACGGCCCTCAGCTTGAGCTCCTTGGTTGACCCACGATATCAATCGTCGTGGAGGTCCCGGCGAATAGGGCGGCAGCTTTGTCTCCGACCCTCGAACGGTAATATAGAACCACTCTTGCTGCCACAAGCCGAGCTCCTCTTGAAGGAGCCACCCACGGGCATCGGGTTTCCTACTTATGGTCAGCCCCGCCACACTCCGCTTGACGCCCCCCGATCATCTTCGGCGCCACATTGAAAGTCTTCAGCCACAGGCCGAAGTGTGGGGTGACGCGGAGGAAGGCTTCGCAGATAACGATGAATGCGGATATATGGAGGATGGACTCCGGAGCCAAGTCGTGGAATTCCAACCCATAGTAAAACATGAGCCCTCTCACAAAAGGATCCATCGGGAAGCCTAAACCCCGACGGAGGTGGGATACGAAGACGACATACTCGCCGGCTCGGGTAGGGATGGCCTGCCTTCGGCAGCAACCTGCTAAATCTCAGAAGATGTACTTGGCCTCCCGCAGCTTTAGCATCGCCCTCCTCCGTGACGGAGGAGGGCATCCACCGCCCCGAGGTCGGAACCGACATCGCTGAAGGTCCAAGCGCCAACTGGGGCTCTAGGTGTTGGAACTTGGAGCGTGGAGAGGATTCGATGGGGAGATTGAAGAAAAGAAACGAGCCTTGGTCCCGCTATAAAGAGGGAGAATACCAAGAGCCGCCTCCATGACTGCTTGGGACTCGCCTCGATAGAGGGCGGGTATGAACGGGCGCCGTTGTTACCCACGCCTGTATTGATGAGAATCCGATTAAGGGAAACACGATCTCCGCTCGACAAGACGCGTTAAGGAAACCGCCGCTAAATGCACCGAGGTGGTAAAGTAAAAACAATTCGAGTAATGGTTTGGTAGTGGTGTGACGTCATGCCACGGAAAACGCCACAGATTGAACTTGTGTACATATTATTCTCTACGGTGGAATGTGGAATTATTTTGCGAGCCGACACTATCCTCCGCGCTCCCAATCTTCTATCATTTGAGGAGGAACCCGCTTTGCAATGCCAAGCAATATACACGCCGGACTTATCGCCATTGAAGCCTGGTTCAGGGCTACCGAGGAGTCCTCGATTAGGGGTGTCCGGATAGCCGGACTACCATCATCACCGAACTATCATTTGCCGGACTATCATCATCGACCGGACTCCAAGACTATGAAGATAGAAGATTGAAGACTTCCGTGTCCGGATGGGACTTTCCTTGGCGTGAAGGCAAGCTTGGCGATACGGATATGTAGATCTCCTACCATTGTAACCGACTCTATGTAACCCTAGCCCTCTCCGTGTCTATATAAACCGGATGGCTCTAGTCCATAGGACAACAATCACAACAACCCTTACAATCATACCATAAGCTAGCTTCTAGGGTTTAGCCTCCTTGATCTCGTGGTAGATCCACTCTTGTAAACATCCACAATATCAATATCAATCAAGCAGACGAGGGTTTTACCTCCATCAAGAGGGCCCGAACTCGGGTAAACATCGTGTCCCTTGTCTCCTATTACCATCCGCCTAGACGCACAGTTCGGGACCCCTACCCGAGATCCGCCGGTTTTGACACCGGCAGTGATCCTCGGTCAAAAATGATAGGTGTGTTGACCACTTCAGCCGCCTTTGGGCATCGAACGATGGCTCGCTCATTGTATCTCTCGCGCCCACCGCTTAAGCCGGGCGGTGAGAAGTATGCAGCGAGGCGCCACCGCCGACGCACATGGCCTCTGAGCTCAAACTCTTGGTCGCTGGATTCTTCGCCCTCTTCATGATCGCCCTCTTCGTTTTCTCACGCTCTCGGGCGGCCTCTCCGTTGTTTATCCTGCCGCGACGGCCCGCTTGGCCGCCATATGCTTCTTTCCGACCCTCAAGACTGCTCGGGCCTTCTCCTTGTCCCGCCTCATACTCAGCCTCTCGCTTTAGCGAGGAGCTCAACCTATCGGCAGCCTTGGAGAGCATGGCCTTTGGTGCGATGGATCTTGCAAGATCGCTTGTCGGAGTTACCTGGCTTCGGCAGCCGCCAGGCCCTGCAGGGCTACATCCGCAACTTCCTTGCCAGTGGTCATCCGCCTTGGTTTTCTTGGTGGAGCCGCGCCATCAGATCCCTTGACGGCAAGCACGACATTACCTTTTGCGCTCTGCGGTGCCGTGCCTTTTCGCCGGGCGGCAATATCCTCATCCGAGGAGTCGGTTTCACACCGCATCTTCGCCGGGTACTTCCTTCCTCTTCAGCCCGGCACATCCGCTGCAAGAACATAGAGTTCGCTACATCTTTCACCTTGTTCATTGCCGCCTCTTCACAAGATTTATAGGTTACGCACGCTCGATGGAACGCGCTGATGATGGCGGCAGGGTGAACATCAGGGATATTGTATCAGATTCGCCCGAACCTTCAGATATACTTGCGGAGACTCTCGCCCCTTCTCGTGGAGGACGCAGTGTCGCTTGTTTGGCCATGGGCTTGGTGGCTCTCCAAGAAAGGCGCCCACGAACTCATGGCACAAACCGACTAGGAGGAAATAGAGTCACCGCAAGTGCATCAACCATGACATGGCGCTGGGTTTAAGAGCCAATGTAAAGTAATTCCAGAACACCTTATCGTCGCTGGCTCCGCAGCTTGCATCGCGATGGTGTAGATGCCGAGGAACTCGGACGGTGGGTCTTGCCGCTGTACTTTTCGCCCATGTCGGGTTTGAAAGTGCGGTGAGTGGGCCACCGAACTGCCGCAGCTCACGTAAAGCCGCACAGCCCACTCATAAGTTAGGCCTCCAGGCTCCCCGGTGCCGGTGGCTCACAGCAGGCCCTTCTCGCCGTCTCGACAGGCGCGCCCACGCCGGCGCGCCGATAGTGGTTACGGCGATTCATGTTCTCGCTCCTCAAGAACTTGGCGCTGGTCACAAGGGCCCGCGGTCGGACGATGCTATGGAGATTTCGCCGCCAGAACGCCGCGACGGGCTGGCGCCCGCGGTACCGGGCGAGGAGGAGGCGAGTGCACCGTGGTCGCGGGCGCCACGCTTTCCCCGCCATCGTGTGTGGACTCGCCGAAGGCCGACCGGGCTCCACCGACTCGGTTCGCCTTTGTTGGCCACCGCAACAAGGCTTTTGATAGTGGTTTCCATTCGCCGAAGTTTCGTAGTGGGAGGAAAATCGAGGAGCACCACGCCGGCCAGGTCATTGGCCGGCGCAGGCAGCGAAACCTGCACGGATCGCGACGCCGCTCGACTTCTCACCATGTCGAAGGAGCTCTATCATGACCTCTGGTCGATGCCATCTTCACCAAATACCGATGAGCGGGCAGGTCTCTAAATCCCGGAGTGGCGCCGGGTTTTTCCGCGGCGACGCCCGGGTCCTCGGTGACTACGCAGTTCGCCACGCCCACTTGGGAGGAGCGCGCCGCACCGGGCGTGGGAGTCTTGAAGCCTCCGCCGCTTTCCGGATGGGGTGGCAGCGATCTTGAAGGCTCACCACCGCTGGAGGGCCTGGCTCTGCCTTTTAGAGTTTGGCGGCGTCTGCCCGTTACCAGCAAGACGAACATCGCCGCTTCCCAAACTTCGCCATCGACGGTGTTGGTGTTCGCGAAGGCGCTTCGGTCCTTTCGCGATCGTCCGCATTTCGCCTGCCGATGGGATGTCCGCTTCGACAGGCCAACCGCCACCATCATCTTCTTTCTTGGGCGCCATGACGATGAAGAAGCGCCGAACTAATCGCTAGAGCCGATTTCACAATCGCGCTTCTACCGGGCGCACTAAAGATGTCGGTGAGAACGACACCTATGGGATCATAAGAATCTTTACTACGGTCGCGGGCTGGGTCGTGAGAAGAGCGGATCAAACAGATATCACACGGTTTATTTATCCAGTGTTCGGGCCGCGAGGATGCGAAACCCTACTCCTGCTTTGGTGGTTTGTTTATCTCGTGTTCTTGAACTAGCAATGGGGCGTGAGGAGCTCCAAAAGTCAATCCTTCTCCGGTCGCCTTGGGCCTCCTTTTATAGGGAAAGGTTGCTACAAGGGCACACAGTGAGGTGGAGGGTACAAGGATGCGTAGTTTATCCTCGTGATCACATGACAAGGCGCTTTAATGCGCCTTGCTTAGGTGTCCTTGCTTTATTGGGGACGGGGAGAGCCCTGTCTCGTCTGGCCGCCTCTTTCAGGTCGACACGCTTCTGGGCCAGCGGTGCTCATGGTGCCATGTAGGCAGTGCAGCAGCTGAGGTGGCGCAGTGGTGGGTCTCCATGAAGATCCGCTAGCTGCCACGCAGTGCCCGCCTAACTGGTTGGGTCGGCAGCTGCATGCGAACGGTGGTGAAGGTTTGATTGGCGGGCCTGATGGTGGTTCTCACGGTGTTCTTGGCAAGGGCTCGCCGTAGCCCCCGGCAAGGGTCTTGCCGTGGCGCTAGCGCCGCCATCCCCGCCAAGGCTCTTGCCGGGCCTTGTGGTCCTCCTTGGCTGGGATCCCGCCAAGGGTCGCCATCTTCTATAGGGTGTATCTGATCTTGAATGTCTTCACAAAGATCTGCATGCCACCACGGGATGTCTCCTCAATCTCTGCCCCATGGGGGCAGTGGACTCAAGGGTGATTCGCCCGTGAGGTGTGGGCGAGCTGCCACGGTAAGGGTCTTGCCGGTTTGTTAGAAACCGCCCCGCAAGGATCTTGCCGGGAGTCCGCTGTGTCCCTTTGCTCTTTGTGGTCTTGGTCTTGGCGCTGCTCGCTTCTTTCGAAGCTCGACTCACCTTGGCTCACCTCCCTTGCCTTGCTCAAGGCGGTGGTGCCCAAGGCTTAGACTGCCTGCACAGCTTATAGGGTACAAAAGTTTACCCTCTTTTGTACAATCGACATAAGATTTAGTGAAAAGAGTAGGGTCAAGGAACCGGTTTGAAGCCTTTCTTCATGAGTAATTCCTTCAAAGTATCATACCACGCTCGAGGGGCTCGCTTGAGGCCATAGAGGGCCTTATTGAGTTTGAAGACTTTGTCGATGCTTTGGATCTTCAAACCCGGGGTTGAGCAACATATACTTCTTCCTCAAGCTTACCATTGAGGAATGCAATTTTCACATCCATTTGATATAAAGTGATATCATGATGGTTATAATAAGCAAGTAATATAAGTAATAGCCTCAAGTCTAGCAACAGGTCCAAAAGTTTCATAGAAATCGATTCTTCAACCTGTGTGTAGCCTTGAGCTACAAGTCGCGCCTTATTCCTCACCACAAGGCCATTTTCATCTTGCTTATTGCGGTAGATCCACTTTGTGCCAATGATATTGTGCTTATGAGGATCCGGACGCTTGACCAGTTCCCACGTTGTTGAGCTCGAATTGATGTAATTCTTCTTCCATAGCTTGAATCCACTCAGCTCCGTAAATGCTTCATCTACCTTAGTGGGCTCTGTGATAGAGACAAAAGGAAAGTGCCCACAAAAGTTAGATAAATCTGAAGCTTTTGAGCGTGTGAGAGCACCTGGTGCTTCAATGTCATCGATGATTTTCTCAATCTGCACTTCATTTGCAACGCGAGGCTGAGCGGGTTGTCTTCAAGGAATTTGATCAGCATTTTCTTCAGGACCATTTTTCTCAACACCATTTTCTTCAGTGCATCAATGACGCTCTTCACGCTCTAGAATGAATTCTTCAAAGAGATTCTTCTCAGAGGAATGACATCAAAGTAGCCTTGAACTTGATAAATTCCTTAGGTGCTGGTTCATCTATCACGTAAGGTAGGTGCTCTTTATGCACTCCATTAGTTTTCATCGAATCAAGACATCTATAGTTTCAACAACCTTGTGAGGAACGTTGTTGAAGACTTTGTAGGTGTGCAAGTCCTTTCCAGAATCAAGCATGAAACCTTCATGTGCTTTCGTGCAAATTTAGAGTTGTGATGAGGATCTCTAGTCCAACATTTAGCAATCAAGAGTTGAAATAACTCACATTGGGTTTCTTTTCAGGAGGAGTTCATAGGCAGTCTTCTTGAAGAATTTGTGAAGATAAACTCGTTGATAATGTGGCACGCAGATCAATTGCACAATCCAAAACGAGGAGGCGCTTTTGTATTCATCAAGCATAGTGTAGCCATCTCAAAGAAGTGTCCTGCTTTTGCGCCCCACGACGCCCATTCTCCGAGGAGTATAAGGAGCGATAACTCGTGAGTAATACCGAGTTCATCAAGATAGTCATCAAGACTAGAATTCTTGAATTTTGTTCCGTTGTCACTTCTGATGTGCTTGATCTTCACACCAAAGTTGGTTGAATCCCTCGAGGAAAATCATTTGAAGACTTCCTGCACTTCGTGTTTATAAGTGACAATATGTACCCATGTGTAACGAGAGTAATCATCAACAATAGCAAAGCCTTATTGAGATGCATCATTTGAAACTGCAGAATAATGATTAGGACCAAAGAGATCCATATGAAGCATTTCAAATGGTCGAGTGGTAGTCATGATTGTCTTTACTGGATGCTTAGCCTTGGTCATCTTTCCAGCTTCATAGGCTCCGCACAAGTGATCCTTGAGTAATTTGACATTCTCAATGCCAATGACATGCTTCTTCTTCGCAAGCGCAGTAAATTCCTCATGCCCGCATGACCAAGTCGCCGATGCCATAGCCAGCCTTCTCAAGCTTTTTGCAAGTAGGCACACGGCTGGTTGTGGTCCCAGAGAAATCAACAATATACAAGTCTCCTCTCCTAAAGCCTTCAAGACTTTGGAATTGTCAGCCCATGATCACAACACAACGACATTTGCCAAAGACAACAACCATATCAAGATCGCAGCATTGAGATAGACATGAGGTTGTATCCAAAGGACTCGACAAGCATGACTTTGTCCATGTGCCGATCCTTTGAGATCGCAACTTACCTTGAGGGAGTCCTCGATTAAGGGTCCCTGCAGCCGGACTATATCCTTTGGCCGACTATTGGACTATGAAGATACAAGATTGAAGACTTCATCCCGTAGTTCGATGGGACTCTCCTTGGCGTGGAAGGCAAGCTTGGCAATTCGGATCTGAGATCTCCTCCCTTGTAACCAACCCTGTAAACCTAGCCCTCCTGTCTATATAAACCAAGGGTTTAGTCCGTAGGACTAGAACAACAACAATCATAATCATAGGCTAGCTTCTAGGTTTAGCCTCTACAATATCATGGTAGATCAACTCTTGTAATACGCATATCATCAAGATCAATCAAGCAGGAACTAGGGTATTACCTCCATCGAGAGGGCACGAACCTGGGTAAACATTGTGTCCCTCGCCTCCTGCTACCATCCGTCTTCGACGCACAGTTCGGGACCCCCTACCCGAGATCCGCCGGTTTTGACACCGACATCAGTGCTTTCATTGAGAGTTCCACTGTGCCGTCACTATAAGGCTTGATGGATCCTTCGATCATCAGCAATGAAGCGATCCAGGGTGAGGTTTTCCTCCCCGGACAGATCTTCGTATTCGGCGGCTTCGCACTGCGGGCCAACTCGCTTGGCCATCCGGAGCAGATCGAGAGCTACGTCCTTGGCCATCAGGTCAGGTTTGGAAACTTAAACTATAGTGCCGACATCCGCGGAGACTTGATCTTTGACGGACGCCGCACAGTCACGACGAGCATGACTTAGCTCTACCGTCGGACGGTGTTCGGGAGATCACACTGCCGCTACTCCGCCCTCAATCCGGAGTAGATTGCGCCGCCCGAGGACGGTGGATGGACCCCGCCACGGAGGCCGCACACTCAATGGCGATAGAGCCGAATACTGACTTCACCTCCTACAAGACCTGTGTTGCCGGATCCTGATTCGCCCCACCACGGGCCCGAATCGCTGCTCATGCCCATCGAATCCGACACACCGATCATGGAGTTTTCCTCCGATGATATTTTCAAGACTCGCCCTTGGGCGACAAAGCAAATTTTAAGGTCTCTCCTTGTCGAGGCCTTGGACGAATCAGTTCCAGCCTGGAGTGGGAAGTGGACGACTAAGAAATTGCTCCCACCCACCACCCACTTAATAGCCAATCGCCGACGCATCTAACCGACATGCTTGATTTCGTTCAAGACATCGACGGTATGGACGACGATGTAGGAGAAGAACAGGAACCACCGCCCATAGGGCGCTGGACTGCCACCTCATCATACGATATATACATGGTGGACACCCCCAAAGAAGGTGATGGCGATAAGGCAACGGAGGATAATCCCTCCGAGAAGCAACCTGCACTGGCTGCTGGCCGCGCCGCTTAAGCCGCGCTTATAGCAAAAGAACCGATACCGGCACAAGAGACAACAATGCTGCAGATAGTGCCGAAGTTCAAGACAACCCCCTGAAGCCGGATTTCGAGCCGGGGAATGGGCAAGCTAGACCTAAGGAACAGGCAGCAGACGGAGAATTAGAGGATGACAATTACATGCCTCTCTCCGAAGACGAGGTGAGCCTCGGCGACCAAGATTTTATCATGCCTGAGGATCCCGTCGAGCAGGAGAGCTTGAAGCGCCAGCTTATAGCCACAGCAAAAAGCCTAAAGAAAAAGCAACAACAGCTTCAAGGTGACCAAGATCTGCTAGCGGATAGATGGACTGAGGTCCTGGCGGCCGAGGAATACGAACTCGAGCGCCCAACCAGAAGTTACCCAAAGCGCAGGTTGCTACCCCAACTCGAGGAAGAAGCATTAAAACCTACGCTCCCAGCGTATGATGCGGCTGACCGGCCACCTTGTGGCCGAGACAAAAGCGGCATATCAGGCCGAAGTACAGCCCACACCCCACCGCCAGTCAAACAAAAATACCAAGGCCCGGGGTAACACGCAGGACCTACGAGACGTATTGGAAAACAAAGCAGGACATACAAGATCGACCTACGGATCATGTGAGCTCTTCAGACACCGCTGAATACTTTTCGGGTGGTGATGCTCCTGCCTCAGCGCCCCTCCTTCACAAGCTTTTCAAGGCCCAT